>CM077802.1:3637228-3937928 GCA_039737535.1 Lagodon rhomboides
GTCATTAAATTTAGATGCAGTATCTGAGATACCCACAAAAAACAACACTTCAGAGACGACACAGCTAGCTTACCGGTAACCAGAAGCTGCACATTAATCCTGCGTGTGCGAGGACAAACAGCTGACTGGTTTAAATGTTACTCAGACAGCGTCAGAGATATTTCAGAGATCCTTCTATTTTCTATCTAATTCTATCTTTTGTTTTAAACCTTTTTGTTGTTTTAATCGAATGGAATCGAATCGAAAGTCAAATTGAATCACAGATTAGGAGAATTGTGACACCCCTACCGGACACGTAACGATCCAGCTGACAGATGTGCTGCTTAAAATTAAAATATCAAACTATACTGAGCAAATGTATTTTAAATTAATTCTCTTTTTGTTTTTCTATCAAAACTTTAGGAACCCAGTCCAGCAAAGGTGGCTGCAACTGATCCCAGTTTTCCGTCCTCGGAGAACACTTCAGAGTCCAGCTGCAGTCGGTGGCAGGAAGACCAGCAGGGTAGAGGACCGGGTGAGACCCCCATGTGGACCGTCGCAGACACAGATCCCTCGGGCTCGAAACAGACCCCTGCAGGTGCTGCAGAAGCAACACACACACACACACACACACACACACACATACCGAAGCTTTCATGTCCATCGGCCAATCACAGCCACTTCCTGTCCTCTCTCACTGTCCTAACATCCTGCAGATGTTCACACGCTTACAGCTTCTTATACATTTCATTTAACCCTTGTTGAACCAGTTGACTGAGAGCTGATGGGTCATCCTGGGAACGGAGCCGGAGGAGTTTTTAACAGGAAGCAGAGTTACATAAACACAGACAGAAACACACTGTGAGACTGGAGGAAACGTCTTTAACCTTCAGGCATCATAAAAGTCAAACATGATCCATAAAAAAGCTCTTAAACAGGTCCTAATAGGCTCGACGGTGAGCACAGGACAGGTACTCGTCGTCACTGCAGCTTTGTGCTGCGACAAAGTGGACAGCAGCTCCCATCTGGCGTCAGACTTACTGCAGGGTCTGAAAGGTCCTGTAATAAAGAGCTGGATTAACTCCTGCTGACTCTGCCTATAGGCTGCTTCATTAGAGACACAAGGGACCCTCTGAGAGACAAACAGGGACTAATGAATGATGCTCTGTCGCTGAATTCCAGCAACAATCACTAGATTGTTTAAGGACTTTTCCAGACAGGTTCTTAAACTGACACTTACTGTGAAAGGAGTACTTTTAAATACAGTAATTTCTGACTTGAGGTTCTTCTTTTATCACAAACAACATCTTAAATGAGAGTTAAGCATCAAAGAAAAAACTAATGATCAAGTCGAAGTCATGTTTAGATTAGATGTGTGTTTCCTCCTCCTGTATGTGTCCTCTTCAGTTCACTGTGTTGATTTGTGTTAGTGTTTTTTGTCTTTGTAGTTAGTTCTCTTATTGTGATTGTGTTAGTGACGCTCAGACAAAATGATTAGTTATCTGTCACATGAAAGGGAAAATGGTTTTCAGTTCTATCGTAGTTACCGAAACAAATCAACCACAAATTAATCCCTTCAAACCAGTTTGTATTTTATCTCATTATCTGGAAAAACTGATTGAGCTGCTTTCTTTAACTTAAAGGTAATTTCCTAATAAATCATTAAGTAAACTTTTCAAGAGGGAAAACAATAGAGGTTTTGTCCCACTGGCTGCAGACTGAACCCTGACAGTGATTAAAAAAGAATGATTTCATCCAGCTTGTTGGCTGCTGGCTGTTTAAAGGGAGTTGGGGTTATGTGTTAAAGAGACATTGGATCTCAGAAGGCTTTCAAAAACAGCTCCTGCCCTGAGTATATATAACAGAAACCTTTTTTTGGTTCTTTTTATATCCAGACGACACGTCCACCTTCCTGAGCCCGGTGTCCAGGGACTCGCTCATTTGTCCACTTGGCTCCTTGGACTTGGTGTCCAGTGGAAACAGTAACAACCAGCCGACTGAGTCAAACAACAACCAAACATCAACAAACAACAAGAACCAGAGCCGGAACAAAAGGTGAGCGATGAATATCGATGATAGTATGTGTAAATAAGTCTTCTATATGTTGTGTTTGGCAGCAGTCTGCTGTTTATATTCATGTGTTTGCTGTATTCTCTTGGAAACAGCCGTTTAAAGGGCCTTGGCAGTGGAAAAGGGGTAAATGTGCAAGCAATTAGCACAAAGGACATCCACTGCCTCTCTGCTTCCCCCCCAGTATAAAGCCGAACAGCCATCACACACCGCTAAACACCAGATCAAAGGCTCACGCTCTACCCCTCCATTAGAGATCTGACTGCCGCATTTTTAAATTTAGCTTACAGAAACCCTCCCAGTTTGTGCCCCAGCAGCATGTAAACGGGGTCACGTGAGCAGAAAACATCACTTCTTCACCCATTGCCTTTTTGGGAAACAGAAAACAGAAAATACTTTTGCCCCCCAAATAAGGCCAGAAATTCCAAAACGCTGGTGTAATTAGATATCTGCCGCATTGTTTCTCAGGACCTTAATGCTGTCTGTCTGCCTGCCTGTCAGAGGGAGGAGACCTCAGCTGAAAGCTCAGTTTGAGGGCACAGAGCTGTCTGCGGCCTCCGGAGGCAGAGCGACGATAAAACATCAGGACGTCACTGTATTTATGATGTACTGAACGCGAAAAAGACACTTAGTTGACTGAAGTCCAAACATGAGGACAGAGTTCAACATCAGTTCAGATGTTTTAACACACCCTGTCAAATATTCTGAAAACAGAAGAATCTCCCGTCGTTATTATCTGATGACATCAACACATTATTTTTAGCAAAGAAGCTAACAAGTATCCAGATTTAAGAACGAGGTGAACACATGTGCCAACACTTTTACTAGGAATATGGTGTATTTAATACTTTTATGTCACTTCCATCTTGTTTGTACAAGTTGTTAATTTAGATATGGTCCGAATTTATAATTGTTAGCCATGCTACCTCCAGAGTGGAATATCTCAACTTCTGGTTGGATTGTTATGACATCTTGTACAGACATTCATGGTCCCCAGAGGATGAATTCTAATGAATTTAATGAGTCATTGTCTTTATCTCTAGGTTCACATTTGTGCTTTTTATGTGAAATATCTCAACAGCTGTGGATGGATTGTCACGATATCAGATTTTCACGGCACGATTATTAAAGCTTAAAGAATTCAAAATAGCAATATTATCAAGATATCCATAGATCCTGAACCTAACTTTTACCTGACTGCGTTGTTTTTCATCGTCTCTTAGTTGTTTACATTATATCAGATTACTTTGGGGTTTTGGACCTGTGTATTTCCTGCACTAAACACCTCTGACACCAGTGTGAAGATGTCAGATCCGATTCAGTTTCACAGCAGCAGCAACAGCCGTGGTGACACTCTTGAGAAAGATCTGTCCCGAGTGTCCTCTGGGCTCTTTTCTGCTGCTCAGGTGCTGTTTGGAGTCTATTATCAAGCTGTCATCCTCAGTGTTACGCTGCTGGAAGTGATGCCAGAACCACCTGAGTGTTAGCGGGGTCACACAAACTGTACACACAGTGTTTTTGTCCCAGGTGAAGTTTTTCCTCTAATTAGCTGTTCATGTTTTTCAGCCCGACAGAAAGGCTGCTGCGATTGGAGGAGAAAGAGAAGGAGGATGGGACAGCTGTTTCCAGGAAGGGCCGGAGTGAAGCTCGCACCAACAAACAAAGAGAGGTAACAACACAAAGTGCACGTTAAATATCACACTTTACGTTTGACTCCACAAACGTAAACTGGAGAAGGGAAAAGAAAGAGAGAGGAGCAGAGTCTCTGCTGAGTGCTGAGTTGAGTCAGAGGCCCAACTGAATTCAAAAACACAGTTACACCCTCCGTGTGTGTCGTTGCTGTCATATGTCAGCTCGTGGCTAATGTAGTAAACTAATCCAGCCTTTTGCAGATAAAAGCTGCATGAGTAAGGCGGATAAACACAAATGATCCTGCGGTCAAACTTGTTATGTTGGTGATTAATCCACCATTAAATAACCACCATCCCAGATGATAATCTATCTGATGTGACTAAGGTGACAAGTGTTTACACATGAGGTAATATTTCTAAGTTCTATCCACCCTAAATTAAGCCTCGTTTGCTGACTTCACCTTTCCCGGCAGTAGCGCTGACGACCAAAGGAAACTTGTCTCGAGTTAAAAAAAGAAGTGCCTCGAGGAAACTTGTGGTTTTTGGACATTTTAATGCAGAATTCTTACACGTTATATCATTAAGATCCGGGCTGTCAGTGTTTACCAACGGCAACAAAGCAGTAAATGGAGCATTATTTATAAACTAACACCTACCAAAACATGATGTAATCCCCTCAAGGGCATAACACATGCATAAGAGATGTTCTCAGTTCATTTCTTTAATTTTTACTGAAACTTTTTTTAATTAATTATTTTGTGAAATAACTGAATGCATTGTTATTGTGAAACTGACTTTTCCAATCGATCAAAAATCTCCTGACTGTGGTCGTTTGCTGTCATGTGATGTCACAACTATAAATAGTTAAAGCTGATTAATCTTTCCGTGGGGTGGTCATGATTCAGACCAGCCACTGTACCCAGCTGTATTCAGTCTGTACTGGGCTGAGCTGTGGGCCGGACTGGACTTGAACATGACTCACACAGCCAGGTGTTACACAGGGACAGACGTCACGTTAACGACACGGCTCTGACCTGATCAAACACTGTGAACGGCTGGACAAGTAAATATCTCAAATTCCTCTCGGAGACAGTTTGCATCAGTCAGCCAGTGAGTGTAAACACGAGACCGGATTCATTCAAGTGTTTCAGTGGCTCGCAAAAACAGAAGGTGATGAGAGTTTGGCATGAAACGCGTGGACGAGTCGATCCCGCCGTGTCAAGGCATGTGCTTCCCGTGTGTGTGGGTGCATGTGTCAGCAGGTGGGAGAGAGGCGGTGATTCACTCGGAGCTGCATTTTGTTTGCGAACAGAACTGGTTTTGATGCCCTGGAGGAGTTCAGGCCGCCTCCTGTTGTGTGTTGTAATCTGGGAGACGACATTCCTCCTACAGATTTTTTCCAGGGATTCCTCAGACCTGAAACAAGATACAGTGTGAGGGAGCTGTGACTCTCAAGGACTTTTTACGAGAATCTCAAAAACTCTGCCGAGAAACTGCATAGTCACCTGACGATGACGGTGATGGTGTTTAACGACCCTGATAAAGGCTGAAAGAGACGTGCCTCCATCTGCAGCTCCTTCCCAAGTGCACATCTGTTTGTGGATGATAGTCAGTGTGTGTTGTCAGGCGAGACTGTAGTGATTAAAGAGGTGAGTAGACCTGAACTAGTTTCTGTCTGTGTGTGACAGTATCAACAAAACACAAACATGAGGCATAAACAGTCCACAGGGTGTTACATAAAAGGAGATGACCAGTTAATCCAGGTTTACCTCAGCAAGACATCGGGGAGCGATTAAATCAATTACTAGTGACGAACACAGCCAGGAAAACAACACGAAAGCTATGACTTAACCAGTTGGTCAGCAACCTTTTTAGATGACGCAATGGTGAGACGGTACGGACATCTTAAAGACATTACTGTGACGTTATCAGTATACTGAGTTGTTAACTAGAATTTTTACCCTTTCCCCTCTTTTTGGAGCGCTTCCTTAGTGGTTGAAATCTGTCCCTTTGAAATGAGACAACTCTTAAAACCCTCAGACATCATCAGTCGTCACTGAAGGTGTTTACAGACCCACCTGGAAGCTCAGCCTCTCCTGTAATATTGCGGTTACATAACTATCACCAGCAGACAAGAGAAGATGTAATCAAAACGTACTCATGTTATGGGGCAATTAGCTTTCAGAGTACTGTGTAATACTAAGTGCTTGCTTTGATGGAAATACACGGGGTCTGACTAATTAACGGAAAACAATCAGTCACGTCAGCAGACTCCCGTATGCAACGACCATCCCTTAGTAACGACCTAGCAACGGTTTCTAGTCAAAGTTGAGTCAGCAAGGCAACTTGAGCTAATGTAAATGCTTTCTAGAGATCATGGGATTTCCAAAACTGAATGAAGATCACACATTTAAACACATAAGTGTTTTTGAGAGCTCAATCTTGTTTATTTTATTTAGCTACTGCGTATGGAAACATCACATGTATTAGCCTAACGAGCAGCGATGTGTTGTCCGGGCCATTGAAAATTCAAGTTCAAAACATGTTTTTATCAGGCAAAAATCCTGTTTCAATCCATATTTGTTGGCGTTTATGAGTTGAAACGATCAAAAACAATCAGGACACCAACACCTAGATGAGAAAAGGCACAAAATTGAGGGGCAGGACTACGTGCTGGGTGTAAGGTGTATTGGTAATAACCCTAAATGTATTTTAAAAGATAAAAACTTGACCAAAATCTGTCTTTTGTTGTCAAAGAAGGAGAAGAAATACTACAGTTGACGTGATCTGTGTTCGATGTTTCATGTCTGCTCACATCAGCTCTGAGTTACAAAACAGTTTAATCCTGGTTTAGTTACTTTGGTTCATTCAAGACAATACCGAGTGAGTCACCTCCATGAGACGCCTTTCAGTGGCCGAAGCTGATGCAGAAACAGTCACAGTACAATCATCTTGACAGTGCAACACAGATGGTCATCACTGTGGCAGCTGCTAATCTTTGATTAAACAGACCGGCTCATTCCAGAGGATTTGTCTTTTAAAATGAACCAGCAGGACATTTTATCCCACGTGATGATTTATGTGTCTTTGGGTGTGTTTGTTTTGGTAGCCAGGAGAAGGTCAAAAGAGCCTGTCCGGAGTTCATTCAGGCCTCTGAGCTGAGATTCCCAAGACAGCCTCCTCGTCCTCCCCCTGGCTCCCCCCCTACAGCTTTGGGAGGCTTCTTCACAAGACAGAGGACAGGCTCTGTCTGCAGCGGTCAGCGATTGTTTGGAAGGAAAAAAAGAGTTCACACAGCAGTCGGATCACTGTGTTCCTCCGTGTGTTGTGTCCTTGGATAGTTTTCAACGTAAATGCCAGAAGAAGAAAAAAAAACACAAAGAATGTTCTGTAACGATTAAAGTGGTCATTTTTTTCCCCGTTAAAGTGGTTATATAAGAGGGAAGAATGAATCTTTTGAATAGCAGCGGCTCAAGTAAACAAAAAACCTACCCTCGTTTCATTAAATGCTGTGTAATCCAGACTTGAAAGAGACTCCGATACGTGCCGTCCAAGCAGCGTGAAACACGACCGTAAGAAGCACGAGTCATGGACTCGTAGCATCATTCTGAAACGTAAGACAAAAAGCTGCGGAGTACCAGGGATTATGTAGCCTCTAAAACCTCTTCATGCATTCCACAGCCAAAATGCAGTCATCCATGTGCAGTTCAGTGGTAAGAGTTTAACAGGCAGTGTAGAAAAGGCTCCCCGCGGTGCTCTGCAGCAGGCCTAATCCTTACAGCTGACAGCTCTGCCAAGGATCCAGACTATCGGTTACTCTGGTTGATGGAATGCAGGCGGCGCTGACAAACTGCCACCGTCCCGATTGAGAAAACACGTCACGTCTTCACATCAGTGCAAACCTGAAAACATATTCTGGCGATGAAAAGAGCTGTTTCACGATCGTTTGATTTCTTCACAGAAGCTGCAGTCATGTGGAGACATAGTCCAGCTCGCAGCGCCCCCGCCTCAGAGACGGACCCGGTCTCTGGACCGCAGGACGACAGACACCGTCATGACGGTCAGTCACAAAAACATGATTCACACTTCAGTTTTCAACAAATACAGAAAACTAAATACAAATTATTTGTTTCTGTAAATTAAAGGCAGCATCACACACTTCTGCTACAAATGGTAAACCTTAAAGGAACAGTTCACCCAAGAATGTGCTGATGGAAAGTCAGATGAAGTTTCTTAGTCGACCAAACATTTCAGACAGACGTGCAGGAAAAATGTTGTCATGGGTGGTGAAGCAGTGTTTAGTGTCTATTCTGCTGAAATGACACAAGATTACTAGTATGTGGGCTGAGAGACCGGTTGGATTACTGATTTGTTAAAACAACAAACACAACATAAGGAACATAAAACGGCTCCATCCAGAGAAGCCCTAAGATCCCAAATGGATTTGAAAAGACATTATTTACACCTCTTTTAAGCCAAAATCGTTGCTGTAGCTGCTGAAATGTGGGAAAATTACCTTTAGTAAATGGACTGTTATTTTCTTCCACAGCTTACACAAATGTTAAACAGGAATAGTCTCACATATTAACTACAGTTAGATGAATTATATATAAATAACTCATTACAAACTAGATCATCTTAAATACAAAGTGACACAATTAAACACAACCCTTCATTCACAGTTTTTCACATTTAGTCTGATGACTGTCACTATTTCTTTATGTTAATGTTTACATTGTTTTCTTTACAGCCTGATTTATTAAACTTCAAAAAAGGCTGGATGGTGAAGTTGAATGAAAACAAC
Source organism: Lagodon rhomboides (assembly GCA_039737535.1). NCBI lineage: Eukaryota > Metazoa > Chordata > Actinopteri > Spariformes > Sparidae > Lagodon > Lagodon rhomboides. The sequence goes on from CM077802.1 coordinate 3,645,713, forward strand.
GAGGTAAACTTTTTTGATTTAAATAATCTCTTTACATTAGATTTATTAAAATCCTCTTCACCACATTAACCTTAATTTGTCTTCTGCCTCCCTCTAGTGGAAGAAATTCTGGTTTGTGCTGTCGACTGACAGTCTGCGGTACTACAAGGACTCAATAGCTGAGGAGGTATTTTGATATTAGTTTAATAGACCACGAATAAGAATTGTTTCCTTTATGAAGATGTTAAAATGTCTTTTTGTTTTCTCTCTTCAGGCTTCGGCCCTCGAGGGAGAAATCGACCTGACAAAGTGCTTCAATGTGTCTGAGTACCAGGTGCAAAGGAACTACGGCTTTCAGATCCACGTAAGAGAACAGTTTACAGACAAAACATCTAACGTCTGCATGATGGAGACAATCGGTAAATTGTTCTGTTTTTTTTATGTCTTAGACTCCTAAAGGTGTCTACACATTGTCAGCCATGACGTCAGGGATTCGTAAGAACTGGATCCAGGCTCTGATGAAAAACGTACATCCAGCTAACGCCCCTGATGTCGCCAGGTAAAGTCAAGTTCACATACATTTAAAATGTCCAGTTTTGCATGTAAATTTAAGTTAATCTTCATTTTATTTTGTTTTTATCATAAAAAAGAAAAGATATACATTTGTTATCGAAATTCTTTACTTTTCTGAAGTTAAAATAACTGTTCTGTACATGTTATCATTTCCTGTCCTCTCTCTTAACACACCTACATGTTATCTACAGTTTACCTGGTCACCTCGGTCCACCTGAAGCGCTCCCCAAACCAGACGTGACTCAGGACTCTCCCTCCGCTGACCTCTCCACAGACAGAGACCCCAAACACAGGACTGTGATGGAGCGACGGCGTGAAGGACGCTACAAAACCTTCGACTGGGCCGAGTTCAGGCTTCAGAAGAAGAAGCCGACTCTGGACGCAGATCTTCAGAAGACCAAGGCTCTGTGCTCACTGGAGCTGGCCGACCTGGAGAGGAGGAAGAGGAGGGAGGAGAGGAGGAGGAGGTATGAGAGCATGCTGGGCATCTCTCTGGGCTGGGAGGGGATCGGAGACGAAACAGAAGATGACGGTGTCAGAGCGCTGAGTCCAAAATCACAGCTGAAAGTGGAGGAAGACATCGAGGAGTGCTGGAAGCTGGTGGAGAAGACGATCTTCAGGCTGGAGAGGACGGTGCCGATGTTTACTGAAGAGAAAGAGTCTGTGGAGATGGAGAAGCTGCTGGACAGCTACAGGAAGGCGGTGAGTGCTTCAAGCCCCGTCCACATGCACACAAATATAAATATTCTTTAAATGGATATTGGATATTAAATTGACTCTGTAACACACAAGAAGCTAGCAGGGCTAACCCCAATGTAAACAAATCATGGTCGCTTACTGTTGTGAAACCAAAGAGAAAGGTCACAAAAGGAGACAAAAACAACTGAACTTGTGGACTTAATCTTTTGAAGGTGGAGGATCTGAAGGCCCAGCTGGCAGAGTCGGAGCATCACCGACTGAAGCTTGAGGCTCAGCTGAGTACAGCAGGATATTACCAGCAGCAGGTCTGACACAGTTTGGGCCTAAGCTCCTTTATTTTCTCAGTTTTTCTCAGTATTTTTCTGTGACTCAGTAGCTAATCCTTCCGTTTTTTTCTTCCTTTGTCTGTTGTCTTTTCTAAAGCTGGACCCTCCTCTGAGTTCTGCAGCAGATTTTTGCCTGTTGGACACAAACGACAACCCGTTAAACAGCCACACACAGACCCTGAAAGACACGTACAAAGAAACCAGAGAGCTCCTACAACAGCAGAACATCATCCGACAGAGCATGCAGGAGCAGCTCAGCTTTGAACCGCCTTCATTATCACCTCCGACACCCCAAATCTGGCTGCACGACACAGAGGGAAACTTACAGGAACTGAGGGATTTACTTCCTGAGACAGAAGCTTCACCTTTATTATCACCTGTTTTTTCTCAGAGCGATGGAGAAACCAACCACGAGAATGAGCTGAACGGAGAAGAGCAGCAGGTTGTCAGCTCAGAAACACAAATAATTAACAGTGAATATGGCTCTTTAATCCTGGAGAAGCCTAAAGAGGAAGAGAACACCTCGCTGAACGGCTGCGTGGAGCACCACATTCCTCCAGACCAGGCGGTGGTGAGGAGGCTCTCCCAGGAGGTGGAGCTGCTCACCAGCCAGAACGAGGCGCTCAACCAGCGCAACCAGGAGATGCTGAACCAGCTGACGGAGGCAGACCGCGAGATCGAGAGACTGAAAGCAGAGCTCAGCAGCAGGTACACCGAACCACATCACCTCCCTGAGGTGGAGCAGCTGGAACAGACGGGGGTGGAAGATCTGGAGAGGGAGCTGAATTTGAAGAACCAGCAGCTCCTGGAGGCCCAGAGCTTGATCGCCTCCCTGGAGGAGAACCTGAGGGAGACGGAGGCCCTGCTGCAGCTCAGTGTCCCGGGACAGGAGAAAAACGAGAGTGCAGAAAAAGAGGAGGGGTATCTGCTTCAGCTGACGGAGCTCCAGGCTCAGAACGAGGAGCTGAAGGAGGCTGAGAAACGTTACCGCCAAACAGCTGCAGAGGCAGAGGCCGACATCAGGAGGCTGAATGAACAGTTGCAGAAGGAGAGGTCGAAAGATGTAGAAAGCAACAGATGTGTTTCTGGTGAAGAAAGAATCCAGCAAGTGATCGAGGGGGTGGTGATGAGGCTGAACGCTTTGGGGAAATTACTGGAGGCAATCGAGAAGTTGGATGTTGGTTTGAGGAAGGAGGAGCGTGAAGAGACGGAGCCGACGGTGGTGAATCGGTTGAAGTGGGAGGAGGAGTTTTGGAGGTCGCTGCTTGACAAACTGAATCCTGAAGAAGTGCTTCTCACTGAGGCGACAGAAAGGATGATAATGGAGAAACAGATGCTTCTTTTAGGGAGAGATCTTCTTCCTGAGACAGACGAAGGGAGGGAAGGTTTGAAAGATGTGGGTATTATTTGTAATATTGCAGGAGATGAAAGCAGGATGTTTGAGATTAAACATTTCAGGGTAGTAACACAGATGAAAATGTCTTTGCTGAACCACCTCGCCACCTCCGTCAGCACCTACACACGGGACAAACTCCAGCTGATGGCCGACAGAATCTCTAATTTCTACTTTTCGGAGCATCCCTGGTCTGGTTTGATGCACTCTGCAGCAACTGAAGCGTTGTTCTGCTGTCGTTTAAACCAGCTTCAGTCAAAATATGAAGAGCAGCTGGAGGAAACCAAACAGAAACAGCTGACTGCTTCTCTCATCTGCAGCAACTGTGTCATCTTGATGGAAGAAATCAGGGTTATAAGAGAAGTCTTGTCAAACCTAGAGGAAGAAAAATCCTTGTCTTCAGGCGATAAGATGGATGTGTGTTGTCAGACAGAAGAGATTTACCCTCAGGACACGGATGTTGAGTCACAGGTAGCTGATGAAACACCAGAAGAAGAGATGTTCGAGTCCCTCGAGCTCAACTTTATGGAAATCCCACCTTCAGGTACTGAAAGTCTTCAGGAGACAGAAGATGAAACCACAGAGAAAAATGACGCATCACACGAGGAAACAGATCTGAGCTTTGAGACAGAGGAAGTTTTAGAGTTGAGGAGAAGAGTGAAGGAGCTGGAGGAGCAGCTGGCGGTCATGGAGGAGGAGATGAAAGAAGAGTTTGATGGAAAAATAAGTTCTGCTCAGAGGCAACATGAGAAGGAGATGGAAAAACTGAAGGTAGGTAGAGCTGTATGGGCTGAAACTAGGGGTCGACCGATATGATTTCTCCTGGGCCGATACCGATTATTAGAAATCAAGGAGACTGAAAACTGATTTGCAGTAAAATGAAACTCATGAAACTATTTGTCAAAAGATGGAATAAACCTACGTACTATTTACTACTGTTACTTTCCACTTCCTTTCCATTTTATTTGAAACATTTAGTTACTAGTTACTTTGCAGATTGATATTAGTCAGATGCTGTGGGTGAAACAAGCTGTAACACTCTGAAGGTCATTATGTTTGTGATCATCTCTTGTTCCTCCAGGTCACATGTGAACGCGGCTTCACCGCCATGGAGGAGTCTCACGTGAAGGTCGTGGAGGAGCTGCAGCGTCGACACCAACAGGAAGTAGAGCGCCTCCTGGTGGAGAGAGACCAACTGCTGGAGGAGGAGAGCGCTGCTACGGCAACCGGTGAGGAGAGACTCTCATCTGTCCTGTCAGTAACATGTTTTATTTTGAAAATCTCAATAAGAGCTCGAGTCTGTTATGGATCCCGTGCTGTGTCCTTCCTGTACTCAGACTTGTGAGTGAGTCAGGAAAATGTGACAGCTGCATCTGATGTTTAATTAATAACAAATCGATTAATCTCATGAAATCTTGTATCACCTCGTTCTTCTCTCAGCAATCGAAGCCATCAAGAACGCTCACCGTCTGGAGCTGGAGAGGGAGATGGAGAAGAGGTGTCAGTCAGAGAACAGCACAGGGAACACTCACCTGGAGGACATATACAGACAGCACAGGTATGCACATATTGTTCAGTTTTTTCTGGTCAGAAGACGTTTTGTCTGTCGTATTCTCATGAAAAGTCTGCGTGTTGTTTGTGAAGTGAGGAGCTGACGTCGTACCAGCGGGAGCTCGAGGTTTTGTCGCAGCAGTTCTCTCTGAAGTGTCTGGAGAACGGACATCTCGTTCAGGCTCTGGATGCTGAGAGGAAAGCTTTGTGTCAGTGTCAGCAGGAGAACCAGGACCTGAGGACCAGAAACCAGGTGGGAGCTCCGATACACACTCTTTAATACGTCTTTTATGTTTTTTTTTCTTCTATACTTAAACTTAAAACCTCAATTTAAACCACTTACAGGATGTGTTTTATGTTTTTTACATATTATTACAATATCGAATTACTCTGAAGGTTGTTTATGTTGTTTTCAGCCCAATAATTCTCAGTTTTCTCATCCTGTCACTAAGTAAGAAGCCTCATTGTTGTGTTTTGTTTTTGTTTTCGTCCAGGAGTTAAGCGGTCACCTGGCAGCAGAGATCACCAGACTTTGTTCTCTGGCGAAACAGGACGCTCTGCCGCTCAATCAGGGGATGGATGTGTACGAAATGGAGGTGAGTCTCGTCTTCATTCACTCCTGTTGGGAGGTGAAAACACAGGAAGGAAACAGTTCAAATGAAAACGAGAGGGAACTGTTCTCTAACCAGGACCTTCCATCCCTGATGTTTTATACAAAAGGAAACCAGAACACACTTTTTAAATAAGATTACACAGATTCTCTGTAAAAGGGAGCAAAACAGATGTGTCCACTGGGATCCATTATAGTTTTATATTATAGTTTCACTTTCAATTACGGGCTTCAAGGTTGAGTTACATGAATGCATCATCTTTTCACATGTGTCCGTCCACTAGATGTCACCCAAGACACAATACTGTTCACCATCAACCCTTTTAAAGCACTCAAATGTGTTACATTCTTTAACCTTTTCTAAAGATATGAGCTGATTATTTGACCTTTTTATTTCAGATTACCCTGCGAGTGAAGGAGTCTGAGGTTCAGTGTCTGAAGCAGGAGATCACGTCTCTGAAGGACGAACTGCAGTCGGCACAAAAGGTGAGACTCGCAAACAGCAGCTGGAATAATAAATATAAACGTAATAAATAAAATGCGTAAACAGACGCACACTGACATTGTAGTCGCTGTACAGGAGTGTGTCCTTCAGGAGATGTAAAACTTTAAACAGCAGGGAAAATGACATGAATAATGAGCTTATTGGTTTTCCATACATCACGTTTCAGGACAAGAGGAACGCCACTAAGAAGTACAAGGACATGTACACTGAGCTGAGTGTGGTGAGGGCGAAAACAGAGAGAGAGATGGACGAACTGAGAGAAAACCTGAGGCTCGCTCATCGCGCTCTGGACGAGACGTCACCGTGAACATTTCATTTGTTTTCACTGTAACTTTAAAGTGTTCTCCGTTTAGTTCAACCCACAAGAAAGGTTTTTAAAATGAAAAATATTTTCCTGTCATAAGGCCCGACGTCTTATTTAATAAATCCAGGCTCTCTTATCCATCCCCCTTTTTTCATCTTTCCATTTTTAAAAGAAAAAGAACATGTTTTATATCGTCCGTCTGTTTATCATGTCTGTCTGGACCAATTATTAACATTTTTGACACTGAGTTTGTAATTTACATTGATCTCTCCTGAAATGATCCTGTGAAACTGCCAGTTTTTTGTGTATTTACAAAATATTATCATAAAAAAAACAAGTGGTCACTTTGTGTGTTTATATATATTTTATCTGTACAGCCATTTTGTTTTTGTAAAACTTACATCTGACTTGTGCAATTACGTGTTTTATCACATGTTATGTATGTTGTTTTCATCCTCCCATCCTCTGCTGTACGTGTCGTTAAACTGGTCAAGTTTTTTTTATCAGTTAAATCTTTTAAATTAAAAATGTTTTTATGAACATTTCTGGCAGTGAACTGTTAGATTTCTCTGTCATACACAAACTGTAATTTATATTTATACACTGCAGTATTAATAAAAAATGTGTTTTTTATTAATTAAATCAAATTGGCTGATTAAACTCATGCTGTCTGTTATTTTCTTGTTGTATTGTTTGTAAATTCGTCGTAGTTTGTGTTTTGCTTTGTTGTGAAGATGCAGCCACAAATATAGTACAAAACATGTAAATATCTTATTTCAGACATTTAACCGAAAACCCATTCAAAAATCCAATTGACTTCAAGTCGAGGGAACCGGAAGTGGAAAAAAGAAAATGTTTTCCGAGTTTTAAAACTACAAACTACACCACTCCTTCCTTCCACCATGGCTCAAATACAATTTTTAATTATTTTTTTTATGCTGATGTTTATGCTGTTGCTTCATTAATCAAACATAAACAGCACAGGATTTTTTGTTGTTGTTACAATATAAGCTTCTGTTCTGTTCACGTTGAATGTGTTGAGTAATGAAAACACAACAGAACACCAGTTATACCAATTTTCCACCAAAATTAGCGGATCTACAGGGTTTTTTAAAACAGTGTCAACCAGCTAAAAATCGGCTATTGACCGAATTCCCGCGCAAAGCCTGTGATTTTTTATCTGAAGCGTTACGTAGTACGTCACTGACGTCACGAATGCGCATGGAAACAGTTGTAACAGAAGAGAAAACAAGGAATACACCCGTTGTGAAAGAAGCGTCTGTAAAACGGTGGTTAAATTATTTTATTTTTGGGCGTCACAACCCCCGCCAACAAGATTCGTTTTAAAAATTTGAGCCATTCAGTCCGATCACATTTGGAAAGTCTAGAGGAGCCGCACGATTAAAGTATTTTATCCCCAAAGTTAGCCGGCCGTTAAACCGGAAGTTAGCCGGCTCGGTCGGTGATCCAGGTGTTTTCATAGCCGGGACGTCGAGCTTTTTTTGGCTTCAGGACACCACTGAGCAGCTTTCATATGAATGAACGAGGCTTCACCACCAACGATGTGTCAGGTAATAAAACGTCCTTAATGGACCACATCCTAAAATTCCTTCTTTATTCAAGCGCCACCACCGGTTGTTGATAACGCGTCATCACTTCGCGCGACAGATTTTAATGTGCTCACCGGGTCTTACATTTGGACCAAAGCCGAGCCGAGGTGATAAAAACCCGTGTGTACTACAGAGTCGATTGACCCGGGTGTAAATGTAAAGTTTACACATTCCTATTACACAAAGTCCCGATCATAGCAGTGGAAAAGTGTTGTTAGTTAGGACGCCATCTTTAAAAGCAGTACATAACTGCCCGATGCTTTTACTTTGAAGGGACGCCGTTCTCTTCCGGTGTCTTCCCGGTTGTTTCGGTATGACTTGACGCTGGAGGAAGAAGGTATCCATGATGACAACTTTAAAATACCAACAGTAGCGAGGCGGGGTGTGATTACCTGCTAGCGGTTATTCGGGAGAAATGTTTCTCAGCCGTTATCGCGTCGAGTGTCGTCTGCGTTTGAAGATAGCTTAGCGGGCTAACGTTAGCTCGCCAGCTAGCATGAACTCGGGCTGCTTTTGTTTACATCCAGTGCTGATGATGGGCCTGGATCATAGGTGTGTTAGCTAACCCAGCTACCAGACTTGTTTGAGGGAAAGTGACATCCTTACAGCCTGCACGGTCAGGACCGGGGTCGCCCAGCCAGACTACTGCCACCGCAGGGGTAAGATCACGGCGGTGCTAACTTTAAAATACAGATGAGACACTTGTTGTGAGTTGGAGCTGCAGCACATCATGTTGTTATTTACAGGCTGCTTACATTACATCTGACATCACTCATGATGGATCAGTGAGCGGGCCTACCTGTTCACATTTCTCATCAGGAAGCTCACTTAGACACATGACCAGGTGTGTTTGTTTGTCCCTGTTTTCCGAAAAGAGTATTAACCTACATAGTAAAATAAATAAATAATGTTGACATTGACAGTCTGCCAACCGAATCCAATCCAATATTTGTTTTAGTTCGTTTTTCCATCATGTTTCGGCTGCACATCATACTGACACTGCTGTGACATGTGCAATACATTACAATAAGTAGTTTAGATTTAAGAATTTCCTTCCTTTTGTATTTTTAATTAAGTAGTTTATTGTAAATACTAAAGCTCACTTTACAAAATTAATGTCCAACAGGTTTATTGTGTATATTTGATTTTTCTTGTGTCATTAAAATAACTAATAGAGTTGCAACTATTAGTCCAGAATCGATTAATCGAGCGAAAGAAAATTAATCACCAGCTGTTTTGATAATCAGTCAGTTGGTTGGACACAAAAAGCATTTAAAGACGTCACTTTGGGTTCTTAGGAATTTTGCTGAGCATTTTCACATTTTTTTGAACATGTTTCAGACTAAATTATGAATCAATTGATCGTGAAAATAAGCAGCACATTCATTGGTAATGAATATAGTTGTTGGTTGCAGCCGTACTAACTAATCTTCAGTGTCAACTAGAAAGTTTGGGTGGCAGGAATCCAACTAATAACTATGTTCAGTATATTAATCGATCTTATGACTATTTTCACATTCATCAACTAATATATTGTCTGTTTAATGTCTAAAAATACCTGTCATAACTTCCCAGAGGTAACGTCTTTAAATATTCTATATGTAGTTTTAAGGACCAAATCTTAATCAGAAGAAAAAGATCTTCATTGACTGATTTCATTTTGTGCCCAAACAAACTAAATAAACAAACAACATTCTCTTTGTTTTCATGACTGAATGAGCTGAATAAACAAACTGATCTTAAAGGACAACACAACTTCATACTGTTGTACTTTGTTTATATTTGGCGGACCCTGCCACCTTTCGGCTTCTGTCAATTAAGAAGCTGAAACCAAAGAATGATCTGCAGTTTCCTTACTATTTTTACTTTAGAAATGACTTTGGACTTTTGTTTGAATAAGAAAGACGTTTGAAGCTCTGGTTTGACAAATCATAGACCACATGTTTCATAGAGCACTGACTTGTGCAATTACATGTTTTATCATGTTTTAGGTACGTTGTTTTCATCCTCTGCTGTACATGTCTTTAATCTGGTCAGGTTTTTTATTTTATCAGTTAAATCTTTTAAATTAAAAATGGTTTTATCAACATTTCTGGCAGTGAACTGGTAGATTTAAATACTTTATTTAGAAAAAAAGAGAGAGAGAGAGGTCCTGGAACTCAAGGTGGTTTGAGTAATGAGAGAAGGCCACAAGCTTCCTTCTCTAACTTTGAAACCACCGCTGCCTCTTAGTCTGCATGTAAAACACATTTACATAAACTGGAGAGAAGCTGCTGACTGCTGATGACTGCAGAAAAAAACAAAAAACAGGTAGAAGATGACTCATCTCATTAATGTTAATGTGCTTTCTGCAGTGATGGAAGTGTCCTCTCAGGATCCGTCTCTCATGGCGATGGACCTGTCAAAGAGCTACTCAGTCAATCCGCTGACCCGCAGCCACACTGAAGCCATGGACCTGGCCAAGAAGCCCGAGTGGTACCACCGACGCCCGCCGAGCTGCAGCACAGAGCTCAGCTCCCCGTTCAGATCCAGAGCCTCGTCCTCCTACAGCTCCCTGTCCACGCTGCTGCACCCAGAGCCGGGTGCTCCTGTCCACTGCAGAGACATGGAGCAGCGCCCCGAGTCGTTGGGGAACTACATGAATTCAACAATAGCTCCGGGGCTGGATCTGTACCGCGATGGAGTCCACGGCAACCTGTGGCATCCTGGTTTCTACGGGCCCGACCAGAGCAGCGGTCCAGTTCCTGAGAGCAGCTGCGGGGAGGAGAGCGACAGCGGCTCGGATGTTATTTTCCTGGTTTCCTCGGCGAAGGAGCCGCTCTTATGCACTCCTTTCATCCAAGACAGTGTGAGGCACATCGTGGAGCCCCTGTCCCCGGCTGTGTCCTCGCTGGATGAAGGGAGAGGTTGCTATCACCTACCTCAGCCTCTGAGCTCGCCCAGTCCTGACAGCTCGTACTCGGAGGAGTCCTCGGACAGCTCAGTGGACATTCCTGTTCATCACACCAGGCCTGTTGTCCTCCTGTCAGACCTAAGTGCTGTTTACGGCAACCCCGCTGAATCCCTGGTAGACCTTTCAAGCGATGACAGCGACGTTATCGAAGTTTCGGTCACTAACCAGAAGAAGAAAAGGAACTCTTTTACTTCTAAGAAGAGTTCGGTGAGAGAAACACCTCCACAGAGTCTGGAGAAAAAAGCTCCACGCAAACAAGTCCGACGTAGCAGCAGAATCAGGAAGTCTGCCTCTGAAACGCCGCCACTTACCTGCAGCGGGTCCCGGCACAGTCTGAGGCGACAAGCCAAAAACGACGCTGTGGGAATATACAACGAAAGCTGTGACTCTGAGGACATGATCGAGTACGCGGTGAGGATATCCAGCTCAGACGCAGACGAGCCGGTCTCGCAGCCAGATGTGTCACAAAGACCGAGCAGCCACTCTGAGGAGTCTGGCGTGGACGTTCAGACGGACAGGAAGTCACCACAGAGAGAGGCGCAGGCGCCGCAGCCTCGCCACAACGTGCCCCGCACGAAAACCACCAGTCATAAACGAAAGAAGCCCCTCAACATTTGTAAAAAAGCTAAAAAGTTGAGAAGGACTGAACAGAAACAGAACAGCAGAACCCAACCAGAGCAGATAAACAAGTCTGCAAACAAAAAAACTGTCGTGAGACGGAAGAGAAAAAGGCGATCGCAGGCCGGACCTTCTGTTCAGTTTCCTCCCAGAGAGCCAGAAATCATGCTCAAATATGCAAAAATCAAAGAGGAGAAAAAGGAGAAGAAATCTGGCAGTTTTTGCCCGTTTGTCCACATGGACAAGAAGGGGTGCACCGTGGTCAACTATCAGGAGGAGGAGGCCTCGGTGAGGAGCAACAGAGGAGGACAGCAGCGGGCGGCCTGCAGGTCTCTGTCGGGGTTCGTTCCTAACACTTCCTGTTTCCAGCTGGGTCGCTTCAGCCCAGAGAGCCGGTGTCAGGACACGCTGCTGTGCTGCCTGTGTGGTCAGACGGCGAACGCCATGGGCCTCGGGGACCTTCACGGACCGTACCATCCCACCAGCAGCCCGTCTGTGGACTGTCAGAACCAGCAGCAGAACGGCAGGACCGAGCAGAACGAGGAAGAACATTTACTCGTTAAAAGCCATTCAGTGAACTCTTCCGATGATGGTTGTGGTGGTTACGACCGCTCTGCTGTTAATGGTTTGCTCGAGGGCAACCACCACTCTCTCCCAAAGGTGCCTCTTCGCCTGCACGAGTGCTGGATCCACGAGGACTGCGGGATCTGGTCCGCCGGAGTGTTTCTGGTCAGAGGGAAGCTGTACGGGCTGGAGGAGGCGGCCCGGCTCGCTCAAGAGACAGTGAGTGACACAGTATCAGGTCATCTCTGTGGGAAAGTTACTGTATGTAGGATTATAAAATTCTACGACTGCTCGTTAAAGTTAATCTTCACAGACTTCTGTGTACAAAAGCAGATAATATGAAGCACCAGCAGTGTCAAACAGTCAAATCAAATATGTAATGGCTGCAGCAAGTGATTGTTTTATCATCTTTGAAAAGATTGTTTAAAAAAAAGCCCAAGGTGACGTGTTTAAAAGTCTAAAACTCAAAAATATCACTTTGCAATGATAGAGGACAAAGAAACACAGCAAACCTGGACATTTGTAGAAACTGAAACTGGAAAACATGAAGCATTTTCTCAACACCTTTGCTTAAAAATCGACAATTACTTGATAATCAGAATGTCGATGAATAGTTTTCTGGCACTTGCCACAAGTTAACAATCAGCTTACACTGTTGTTTATCTTGAAATGAGCTCTTTACACGTCTCGCACAACAATGAGGGCATTTCATACCAAAGACACTTTTAACTCTGAAAGGTGCTGTCGTGATTTTACTCTTTTATAAGACCGTGACTCATGTGAAGCCTCATGTTGCCTTCAGCTGAAGGACAGGACTGGTAGAGCATTAAGAGGAGATCTTTTCCCAGCCAGTGTGGACAGGAGGGAGGATTTTTAGCATCTAATAACTACGTCCATGTTCATGTGATGATGTTATTAGTGAAGTTCTTGTCACATGTGCAAAGAGTTTGGTCTCGTGTGATCCATCACAGTGAAATCAAATCAAACTTCATAATTTCTGACAGGATTCAACATCACATATAGAGATAAAAGATGATGATGATGAATTGATGTGTGTTTGCTTTTTTTTTCTCGCTGTGTGTTTGTGTCTTCAGGTGTGTTCATCGTGCCAACAAACAGGTGCAATAATGGGATGTTTCCAGAAGGGCTGTCCCCGAAATTATCACTACAGATGTGCCATTCAGTCAGGTACGCTTGTCAGACACGTCAGGGGAAATAAAGGCTTGAATTCGACCCTGTTATTATCAAGAGGGACCGAGCTGTCATCATTTGTGGCGTTTGTAAATATTTTTATCCCGTGTTCATGAATCTCTGCTGTCTGTGGAAGTGATGTTTGAAGCGACAGATCCGTGAAGGTGACAGTTTGACTCATTTGTGCTTTTCTTGCGTGTGGGAGGTCTGTCGGTGTCACTCAGCGTGAAGCCATGAATCTTTTAAATGACACATTTTTTGTGCCTGTGTGTGATTCTTTTTTTTTTTTTTTGTTCAGGCTGCGTCTTAAACGAAGAGAACTTCTCGATCAGATGTCCGGAGCACAAGGTAAACAGAGCTGAAGTGTGACGAGCTGCTCGGCCTCCGGGGGTCGCTAGTGTAACCTTTAGGCTCTTAATAGAAAATCAGAATAGAAAATACAAACATTTTAAAATAATTACTGGTTCAGTTTTGTTTGATCTACTTTTTTCTGAAAAATAATTTCTGTGAGATTTTTTCTTTATTTCCAGCTGATGTTTTTCTTGTATCCAACAGAACAAGCTGTTGACGAGTGTGACCAGACAACACAAGAGATGACCTGAAAGACATCTGGGGAAACTGGAGGTAAATAATATTTATCATTTAAAGTTTTTAATAATCAATTAATCGTTTAAAGGGTAACTCCGCCAGATTTGACACAGAAAAAAGTAGTATAAAGTCATTCGTGGCTCCAGAGGAAGCTGCATGTAATCTGATAAACTGCCTCCAGTGATGTTACTCAGTGGCCACGGTGCATTGTGGGTAATGTAGGCCCCAGGAAGAAGAATGTGTGGAATAAAAAAGGTCATATCTCCGGTTCTGCTGTGTCCATTTTGATTATTTGTTTTTAAACTGTTCATAATGAGTCCTGCATTGTTAGAGTGCAGCACCTGCTGCCTACATTACCCACAATGCAACTTGGCCAAGGCTTTATACTACTTTTTTCACATATGCAGTCCTCAAGATCTGAAAACACACTTTTATGTGTAAAATTGATGGCGTTACCCTTGAAGTCATTTCTAAAGGAAAACCAATAAACATTTGATGGTTGGAGTTTCTCAAATGCCAGATTCTGTCGCCTCTCCCGGCCGTATATGTCAGAAAAAAATATTTTTAGGCTTTTGGTGACAAATCACGACATTTGAAGATGTCAGCTTGTCCTCGAGGATACTGTTCGGGCGTTTGCACTTTTATCTGACATTCTATAGACCCAGTGAACGATCAGCTGAGGGAACCTTAATCAACAATAAAAAATTATCATAAGAATAGAATCCATTTTTCCTTCTTTAATGCTATTTTTTGTCTTTTTTTGTTTTTCCAGAGTGATCCACAGATCTCCTCAGGGTGCGACGTGATCTGCCTGATTTCACCGCTGCAGTTTTATAACACTAATTAAGGTGTGTCTGTGTGTGTGTGTGTGTGTGTGTGTGTGTGTGTGTGTGTGTGTGTGTGTGTGTGCGGTTGTGTGTATGTGTTTGCTCGAGCAGAAGGAAAACCTTCTGGTAAGAGTCACCACAGACGGATCAACCAGGGGCCACTTCACGATTTTTATAAGATGTGTCTTGTTCTGTTTCTCTGAGATATGTGTGTGTGTGTGTGTGTTTGTTTGTGTGTGTTTGTGTGTACGAGAGTGTGCGTGACTATTTATTCCTCGTCTTGATGATCCACACTTGGACTCGCCACGTCACAAATACACAGTTTATTATTTGGGCATAATTGTTCTGATATTAGAGTTTAAATGAGCTTTATTGATTTGTTGTATAGATATATCTTTATATGAGGCCACTTTCTTTTCTTTCTACAGTTTTTGTACAACTTTTCTATTCCTGTCAGTGCTTCAGTCACATAACCAACTTAATTTATTTTCATCGAGCTGCATGCACAGTTGATGTTCGCTACGAGGCACTTTATAGTATGATTTTATTCTCTCAGTTATTTATTTCTGTGTGTAGACTTTATTCTTCTTTTCACTAAAAGTATTTAAGTTTTTAACATAAAGCTGCACTAAGCAAGATTTATATAAAACTGATGTTGAATTCGTGTCTGAATCACAAAGTAAGGCTGCGATAGAGAACAATCCACTGAACTGCACATTCACCATCTTCAAGTTCATGCCTGGTGTCGGGTTTGGACGCTTCTCTGCTCACAGGATGTGGAAACTTAAGACTGACGGAACAGAACGAAATGTTTCAGCGAGAGTTCAGTCAAGAACAAGATGAAAAGGTCAGCTTTTATCGTTCTGTGGCGTATCCGTTAAGTCATATAATTATGTTTGTTATCAACGAAAGCACACAGATTAATAAGATGAAACACTATTCTACGATGATTTATGAAATGCCAAACACAAAAATACTAATTCCAGCTGCTTGATTATGAGTATTTGCTGCTGCTTCCTCTAAAAACTTCCATCTTCACTCAAATAGTGGCCGGGGGCCTTTATTTTCCTGGACTGCAGAAGGTACCAGGCCTTTATTTGAAGCAGGCTTCTCAAAGTTCTGTTCTGATCCGCTTCCGTTTGCCCTGTTAAACTCGCTGCATTAAGCTGTTACGACAAACTCAACCATTCCTGTTTCTGTTCTTCTGTGTTTAGTAAACGTCGTCTCACCTCGCTGAGTTCGCACTGGAGAAAACTTTACCAATTCCTGTCTGAGGCGGCGCCACAGCGGTGCCCCTTATTTGGATCTCGAGATCACATCATCTCGCAGATCCAGCCGCCGAGAGAGTTAAAGTCGATTTAGGGCGATAAAATCCACCTCAAAAACCTCCACAGATCAGATATATTTTTGTGACTTGGGTGAATCGACCCTTTAATATTTTACCTCCATGTAGAGCTGAAGTCGCCTAGTGCAGCTTTAACTGTCCGTCTGTTTATGAGCTTGTATTTTAGTTCTCATGAGTCGTTACCAGGGATGAGCGAGTACACCGTCACCTGTATCTGTCCAACCAACTAAATGATCTGTATGTGGAAGTGGGAGGGGCTTAAACTGGAAGTGGGAGGGGCTAAACAGAAGCTGAAATTGACATGAGTCGATCAGAAGTCACTGCATTTATTATTTATTGGAAACAGCCTCAGAATTGAGCTTCAGTTCAATATTTTTAACCTGAAAAGGAAGAGAACTACTTACATGTTTTAAACGATAATGAATACTCATCACATCAGCTGTCGCTGAGGATTTTCCTTCATCACCACACGGATGTTGACATATTGTACTCTGAAAAAGTATATTTGTATATTATTCTGTACTCGCTCAACCCTTGTTGTTGCTGTGCTGATAAGACAGATGAAGTTAAAGAATTAATTGTGAAAAAAAAAAACAGATGATTTAAGTAAAATATCAGAGATGGATTTCATGCCTGCACTTTTTATTGTTTAAGAAGTAAAAAAAAGATGATTAATGTTTTTTAATAAAAGTCAATAAAACTGAATTCTTCTCTTTCTCTTGAGCTGGAAACACCGACTGAGAAACTGACTTTTGCTGTGAACCTTCCTCAGTGTTTGTTTTGCGAAGCTCTCATATAAATGTTGTTTGTTGCTCCTACACAGGAACAAAATGTTCTCGCTGCGAGGAAGCGAAGTGTGTCTGGATTTTGGCAAGTCACCAAATACCTGAAGGGGCTGATAACAGTATTTGTTTCCAGAGCAGTTTAACTTATTTCAGTGTCATCTTGACACAAACTGAATTACTTTTTCACACAGAAACAGTTTAATCCAACTGCTATTCTATTTTTCTTGTTGCTTCTGATACATGATGGTTGTTTTTGTTGCAGGATTGTGAACAAACGTCACATTTTAGAAACACCAATATGTTGTAAAGTATTACAAAAATATATATTTGGGGATTTTAAACAATTTTTTTCAACAAGTTCATTGGCTGTATTGAAAAATATGAGCCTTCCTGATGAAACTGTCATTATACCGACATTGATAATAACTGTGATATTAAAGAATAAAAAATAATATTGTGTTAAAAATACACGTGATCAAATCCAGTGCAGTTCTGTATTCTTCTCCCTTTGCTTTTTGCAAAATATTAAATAAATAGATACATAATAGATCAAATTTTATATGACTAGATTAATAAATAAAATGGTAAAACAAATAGTAAATTAAATAATTATTTTAGTATAATTTTTGGTGCATTTACTGACTTTTTTACTTATTTATGCACCATTTTTTATTTATTACATTTTTTATTTTAGTAGTTTCAGTCATCCATACTCTACATACACATCCACATACATCCATACACTATACGTTCATATTTCGAGTTAATTTATTTGCCAAAATTTAGACAAAACAATTATTAACAATTATTGTGAACGATAAACGTGTTGTAAAAATACCAAAATAAATTTTAAAAATAAAGAAATGGTTCAATAAATAAGTAAAAATGCTCAAAATAAAGAAATTAATGAATTATATTTCCATTTTAATAATTTATTATTCTTTTAAATGTATTTATTTCTGCATTATTTCCCTTTGCATTCTGCAAAATAATACACAAATACAAAAAAGTGAAAAATTAAAAGTTAATTAATGTCTTTATTTTTATTTTTAATATTATTTTTGGTGCATTCAATGACTTATTTACTTAATTACTGAGCCATTTATTTATTTATTAATTTATTTAAATTTAATTTCTTTTTGATTTTGGCAGTTTCAGTCCTCCATACTCTTCACGCTACATGTTCATATTTGTGTACTGAGTGAACAAAACATGCAGAAAACAGAGTTAAACAGGATTTTGTTTTATTTCTGTTTATATTGCGATGATGTTGATGTGAATTTTCTTGACCGTGAGAATCATGTAGTTTGAATGTAATCTGATCTCTTTTGGTCTCCGTTCTTCTTGTTTTTTCCTGAGGGAGAACAGAAGAGATGTGATTTACAAGTGGAGCAGCGGAACATGTGGGCAGTGTGCCGCTGCAGGAACACTTACTATCCGAGTATTTCCAGTCACAGACTTTCACACCGAGCTCCGTCTTTGAGTCACATCATCGCTTTTATAGAAAAGGTGTTCTGACACGTACGTCACAGCGACATTTACATCATCTATCTCTGGAAACTTCTTCCCCAGCACATCATTATCAGGCTGCCATGTTGACCTGCGTCAGCCTCGTAGAAGGTGTTCGTCACCTCTCTGCACCGCTTTGTTGAACTGGAATAGATTTGCCTGCTCGCACCTGCTGAAATAGCTCGGCAGCCAGAGAGCGTGCGAGCATATGGCTGCTGTTTCCATGGCAGGCGGCGTGCCTCTAATGCAGCGTTAGAGCGAGGCAGGTCGCAGCAGCCGGTCTGAGTCTCTGCAGCTGCACATCAGTTAGAATGCTGAATAAAACATCAAGAGGAGCTTTTAAATATGGAGGACGAAGATGAACGACACCAAACATTTATTTTCAGAGGATTCATGCTGATGAGGAAAAGTGGTAAAAAACTGGGATCAGATGGTCGATTTAATATTCATGTGACGTGCTGAGTCACACACTCACAAACACGCTTAGCTGCTACATGCTAATGTCAGTATGCTAACGTGCTGATGTTAAAGAGGAACAATGTTATTTTAGTTTAGCATGTTAGCTCGCTTGCTAGACAAAAAAAATGCAGCTGATGCTAACGTCAGCGTGCTAACATGCTCACAAATTCAAATTAAAGGCGTTTGGAAAGAAACAAAAGTATTGGACGGATTAAAACTTTGACCTGATGGTGGCGCTAGTGAGAAAATTATATGCTGCGTCAACCACTGGGTGGCGCTAGAGTTAAAGTGAAAGGAGCTCTCGTCCTGTTTTTAGGAGACATGCAAACATTTGGAGTGGTTTTTGAAACCTGCTATTTTTCCGAGACGGCGGACCATCTTCATCAGACTTTTTAAGCCAAACCATGATGTTTGTCTAACCCTGAATAAGTTGTTTTTGTGCTTAAACATAAGTAGAACCAAGATGGCGGAGGCGTTCGCACATGCACCACTCGGGTCTGGTCGTGACGAGGATCTACGTCATGTGAGGAAACTCAGAGCTCAGTGAGAAATATAACAGGGAGGCTGTTTCCTTCAGAGCCGTGGCAGCAAGGTAATGTCTTTTTTTTGCATTGATGGATGGATATGAGATTTGGTGCGGACGTTTTTGTCTCCCTCGAGATAAACTGTGAAAAGTTTGGTTATTTTCTGACATAAGTTTGAAAACTGTGGCCTAAATATCTGCAGAACTGATGAAGATGACGAGCTTGCATCAGCATGATGTCACTCAGTGATCATGGCTGTCATTCTGTCCTGGTTTTGTGTCTGTCTGTGTTTGTGTCGTTTAAAATGGACACATGCGTCTATGACGTCGTGTCATTACAGTGTTGACGCCTGCAGCTGCAGATTGTTTTTACTCTCCTCTTTTATTGCCTTTCTCCTCCTCTCACTGTTCCTCCTTATCATCCCTCTGCTCAGTCCTCAGTGTCGGTCTCTTCACCTCCACCATCCCTCGCTCCGCTCAGCTCAGCCTGCAGGCTTATCGCTGCTTTTAGGCCCGACGGCTCTTTTCTGATCACAATCCTGCTCAGTATCTCTGCAGCGCAGCTCTGCTGCTTCAGCAGGTGGTCGACACGCGTCACACATACAGATCACTCGCAGTTTTCCGCTCTGTGTTGTGTTGCTTGATATAAATATCATCAGCAGAACGTACAGAACAGGAAGAATGTGGAGGATCTGGAGAACGTTCGGTACATGTGGATCAAATGTCTGGTTAGACACGATGCGTTTGATTAACTGCTGTAGATCAAATGTTCCATGTTTTAAAGCTCATGTTGATGTTTCAGCAGAGTAAAAATACATTTATACATTTATAATTTCTGGAGAATTTTTGACTCAACCATTCTCCAGAAAAATATATTTTACACTCATTTTCACACATTCCTCCTCAAAAAGTTTATTTCCACCTGGTTTCAGACACCAAGAAAAAAAAAAAATTTTCAGGAGACTTTTTTAAAAAAAAAATTCTCCTCAAATACTTTTTTTTACCTGGTTTCAGACACCTAGAAAAAAAATAATTTAGGGAGAAATTGTTTTTACTCCGTTATTTTACCTGTTTGACTCAAATAATCTCCAGAACAACGTATTTTTTAACCCCTTTTCACACATAAATCTTTCTTTGTTTCCTACAGAGAGAGTTTCTTTTTTCAGCTAGCTTCAGTCACCCAAAAAAAAAAAAAAAATTCAGGAGAATTTTTTTTTTTTAATTTTCCCCCTTAAAAAAGTTTTTTTTTCACCTGATTTCAGTCACCTAGAAAAAAAATCTTCTTTTTCAGGAGACATTTTTTTTATTCTGTTATTTTACCTGATGACTCAAAACATCTCCAGAGCAATGTATTTTAACTCCTTTTCACACATAAAACTTTCTTTCCTACATAAAGACTACTTGCAAGTAGTCAATGAAGTACTTAGTTCAGTAGTATATGAATCTTGGACTACTTATGGAAAATAAGTTTTTTTATTGCACATCAAAGTTGGCCGAAATATCCTTATTCTTGTGATCTGGTCAGGATTTTGACAAAGGATTACTCAAAAAGTACACAGAAAAAGTACTTCATATTACGCATGCAAGTAGTCTATGAAGTACTTAGTGCAGTGGTATATATATATCTTGGATTATTTATGGAAAACAAGTTTTTTATTGCACATCAAAGTTGGGTGAAATATCCTTATTCTTGTTCTCTGGTCAGGATTTTGACGAAGGATTACTCGAAAAGTACACAGTAAAAGTACTTCATATTATGCATGCAAGTAGTCTATGAAGTACTTAGTTCAGCAGTATATGAATCTTGGACTACTTATGGAAAATAAGTTTTTTATTGCTCATCAAAGTTGGCCGAAATATCCTTATTCTTGTGATCTGGTAAGGATTTTGATCCAGGATTACTCGAAAAGTACACAGTAAAAGTACTTCATATTATACATGCAAGTAGTCTAGGAAGTACTTAGTTCAGCAGTACATGAATCTTGGACTACTTATGGAAAATAAGTTTTTTATTGCACATCAAAGTTGGCCAAAATATCCTTATTCTTGTGATCTGGTAAGGATTTTGATCCAAGGATTACTCAAGAAGTACACAGTAAGAGTACTTCACATTATACATGCAAGTAGTCTATGAAGTACTTAGCTCAGCAGTACATGAATCTTGGACTACTTATGGAAAATAAGTCTTTTATTGCCCATCAAAGTTGGCCAAAATATCCTTATTCTTGTGATCTGGTAAGGATTTTGACCCAGGATTACTCGAAAAGTACACAGTAAGAGTACTTCATATTATACATGCAAGTAGTCTAGGAAGTACTTAGTTCAGCAGTACATGAATTTTGGACTACTTATGGAAAATAAGTTTTTTATTGCACATCAAAGTTGGCCAAAATATCCTTATTCTTGTGACCTGGTCAGGATTTTGACAAAGGATTACTCTAAAAGTACACAGTAAGAGTACTTCATATTATACATGCAAGTAGTCTATGAAGTACTTAGTTCAGCAGTACATGAATCTTGGACTACTTATGGAAAACAAGTTTTTTATTGCACATCAAAGTTGGGTGAAATATCCTTATTCTTGTGATCTGGTCAGGATTTTGACAAAGGATTACTCGAAAAGTGCACAGTAAGAGTACTTCATATTATACATGCAAGTAGTCTAGGAAGTACTTAGTTCAGCAGTACATGAATCTTGGACTACTTATGGAAAACAAGTTTTTTATTGCACATCAAAGTTGGCCAAAATATCCTTATTCTTGTGATCTGGTCAGGATTTTGACCCAGGATTACTCTAAAAGTACACAGTAAGAGTACTTCATATTATACATGTAAGTAGTCTATAAAGTGCTTAGTTCAGCAGTACATGAATCTTGGACTACTTATGGAAAATACATTTTTTATTGCACATCAAAGTTGGGCGGAACAATGTATTTTTTAACTCCTTTTCACACTTAAATCTTTGTTTCCTCCATGAAGAGTTTCTTTTTTCAGCTGGCTTCAGGCACCTAAAAAAAATAATTTTTTTCAGGAAATTTAAAAAAAAAAAAAAATTCCTCCTCGGAACGTTTTTTTTACACCTGGTCTGAAACACCTAGAAAGACATTTTTTTTTTTTTTTTTTTTTAAGGAGACATTTTTTTTTATTCTGTTATTTTACCTGTTTGACTCAAAACATCTCCAGAACAACATTTTTTAACCCCTTTTCACACATAAAACTTTGTTTGTTTCCTCCATAGAGAGTTTCTTTTCAGGCACCTCAAGCACCTAAAAAAAAAATTTCCAGGAGAATTTTTTAAAATTATTTTCCTCCTCAGAACTTTTTTTTATTTCACCTGATTTAAGTCACCTAGAAAAAAAATCTTCTTTTTCAGGAAGCCATTTTATTTATTCTGTTATTTTACCCGATGACTCAAAACATCTCCAGAACAATGTATTTTTAACTCCTTTTCACACATAAAACTTTGTTTGTTTCCTCCATAAAGAGTTTTTCCTGAATTTTTTTTTTTTTTTTTCAGGAGAACTTTTTTTAAAAAAAATTTCCTCCTCAAAAAGTTTTTTTTTTTCACCTGGTTTCAGTCACCTAGAAAAAAAATCTTCTTTTTCAGGAGACATTTTTTTTATTCTGTTATTTTACCTGATGACTCAAATAATCTCCAGAACAATGTATTTTTCACTCATTTTCACTCATGAAACTTGGTTTGTTTCCTCCATAAAAAGTTTCTTTTTTCAGCTACCTTCAGACACCTAAAAAAAAAATTTCAGGAGAATTTTTAAAATATTTTTCCTCCTCGGAAAGTTTTTCTTCACCTGGTTTCAGACACCGAGAAAGATTTTTTTTTTTTTTTGAGGAGACTTTTTTTTTATTCTGTTATTTTACCTGTTTGACTCAAATAATCTCCAGAACAATGTATTTTTAACTCCTTTTCACACATAAAACTTTGTTTGTTTCCTCCATAAAGAGTTTCTTTTTTCAGCTGCCTTCAGGCACCTAAGAAAAATATTTTTTCAGGAGAATTTAAAAAAACTAAAAAATTTCCTCTTCAGAAAGTTTTTTTTTTCACCTGGTTTCAGACACCTAGAAAAAAAGATATTTCTTTTCAGGAGCAAGTTTCTTTATTGTGTAATTTCACCTCCTCAGATAAGCTTTTAACTCCTTTTCACGCTAACCTTCTAGGCACCTATAAAATATATATATATATTTTCTTCAGGAGAATTTATATACAAAAAAAAAAAAAAATTTCCTACTCAAAAAGTTTTTTTTTCACCTGGTTTCAGTCACCTAGAAAATAAATCTTCTTTTTCAGGAGACATTTTTTTTTATTCTGTTATGTTACCTGATGACTCAAATAATCTCCAGAACAACGTATTTTTTCACTCATGAAACTTTGTTTGTTTCCTCCATAAAAACCTTCTTTTTTTCAGCTACCTTCAGGCACCTAAAAAAAAAAAATATTTTCAGGAGAATGTTTTTAATTTTTTTTTCTCAAAAAGTTTTTTTTTTTCACCTGGTTTAGACACCTAGAAAAAAAATTTAGGGAGACATTTTTCTGTATTCTGTTATTTTACCTGTTTGACTCAAATACATCTCCAGAACAATGTATTTTTAACTCCTTTTCACACATAAAACTTTGTTTGTTTCCTCCATAAAGAGTTTTTTTTCAGCTACCTTCAGGCACCTAAGAAAAATATTTTTTCAGGAGAATTTTTTTTTGTTGTTAAAATTTCCTCCTCAGAAAGTTTTTTTTTTCACCTGGTTTCAGACACCTAGAAAAAAATATTTCTTTCAGGAGAAGTTTCTTTTTTTAATTTCCTCCTCAGAAAGCTTTTTTTTCAGCTAGCTTCAGGCACCTAAAAATATATATATATTTTTTTTCCAGGAGAATTTGTTTTTAAAAAGAAAAATTTTCCTCCTCAAAAAGTTTTTTTTTTAACCTGGTTTCAGTCACCTAGAAAAAAAAATCTTCTTTTTCAGGAGACATTTTTTTTATTCTGTTATTTTACCTGATGACTCAAATAATCTCCAGAACAATGTATTTTTCACTCATGTAACTTTGTTTGTTTCCTCCATAAGAAGTTTCATTTTTCAGCTACCTTCAGGCACCTAAAAAAAAAAAAAAAAATTTCAGGAGAATGTTTTTAATTTTTTTTTCCTCCAAAAGTTTTTTTTTTCACCTGGTTTCAGACACCTAGAAAAAAAATTTCAGGGAGACATTTTTCTGTATTCTGTTATTTTACCTGATGACTCAAAACATCTCCAGAACAACATTTTTTAACCCCTTTTCACACATAAAACTTTGTTTGTTTCCTCCATAGAGAGTTTCTTTTTTCAGATAACTTCAGGCACCTAAAAAAAATATTTTTTTCAGGAGAATTTTTTTAAAAAAATTTCCTCCTCAGAAAGTTTTTTTTTTTCACCTGGTTTTTGAGACCGAGAAAGAATTTTTGTGTTTTTGTAAGGAGCCATTTTATTTATTCTGTTATTTTACCCGATGACTCAAAACATCTCCAGAACAATGTATTTTTAACTCCTTTTCACACATAAAACTTTGTTTGTTTCCTCCATAAAGAGTTTTTCCTGAATTTTTTTTTTTTTTCCTCAAAAAGTTATTTTTTTTTCACCTGGTCACCTAGAAAAAAAATCTTCTTTTTCAGGAGACATTTTTCTTATTCTGTTATTTTACCTGATGACTCACATAATCTCCAGAACAACGTATTTTTCACTCATGAAACTTTGTTTGTTTCCTCCATAAAGAGTTTTTTTTTCAGCTACCTTCAGGCACCTAAGAAAAATATTTTTTCAGGAGAATTTAAAAAAAAATAAAAAAATCCTCCTCAGAAAGTTCTTTTTTCACCTGGTTTCAGACGCCTAGAGAAAAATATTTCTTTCAGGAGAAGTTTCTTTTTTTAACTTCCTCCTCAGAAAGCTTTTTTTCAGCTAGCTTCAGGCACCTTAAAAAAATTTATATTTTTTTTCAGGAGAATTAAAAAAAAAAAAGAAAATTTCCTCCTCAAATTTTTTTTTTTTTTTTTA
Organism: Lagodon rhomboides; assembly: GCA_039737535.1. Lineage (NCBI taxonomy): Eukaryota > Metazoa > Chordata > Actinopteri > Spariformes > Sparidae > Lagodon > Lagodon rhomboides. The sequence continues at coordinate 3,670,658 of CM077802.1, forward strand.
ACCTGGTTTCAGTCACCTAGAAAAAAAATTTAGGGAGACATTGTTTTTACTTCTATTATTTTACCTGTTTGACTCAAATAATCTCCAGAACAACGTATTTTTAACTCCTTTTCACACATAAAACTTTGTTTGTTTCCTCCATAAAGAGTTTTTTTTTCAGCTACCTTCAGGCACCTAAAAAAAAAATATTTTTTTCAGGAGAATTTTTTAAAAAAAAATTTCCTCCTCAAAATTTTTTTTTTAACCTGGTTTCAGTCACCTAGAAAAAAAAATTTAGGGAGAAATTGTTTTTACTCCATTATTTTACCTGTTTGACTCAAATAATCTCCAGAACAACGTATTTTTCACTCCTTTTCACGCAGATGGATCCAGGATGGAAGATCCCTCGTCCCTCCGGGCTTCCGTTGATTCGTGTTAAAGCAGAAGGTAAGCAGAGGAAACCTGGAGTGACCCGGTCGTCTTTTATTGATTTATTTAAAGTGCTTTCACATGTCGCTCCTCTGGTGGATCTGAACACTAAACTCTCGGCCTCTGAATGTGTGAACATGGTGGAGGAACAGTGAGATCAGCGAGAGCAGCTCAGCTGTAATTACTATGCTGAACATGCAGCGCTGCTTGATGATTTCCTCTGCGGCTCAGCTGCACTCGGCTGTTTTCCCTCTTTGCTTCCTTTACATCAGGCGGATTTGAGTCTGTTGTTGGACTGACATTAGTTCAGCCTTCTCGTAGACGTCTGCAGACAGTTTGTTTTTGTCCTCTGCTGCAGCAGAATCGAGGTTTACGTACGGATTCTCTTTTCTTTTTACTGTAACATTAAATCAGAGTCAGTCCCACCTGGGCGGGAGAGTTATGTAATTCAGCTTCCAGCGATGTTTTGCAGGCAGACGCTGCTCATTACTGCCGAGCCAGAAACATGCCTCAGTGGTTTTTACAGCTTCGTGGGGCATTTTGAGTTTATTGGGGCATAATTATGTGACCGACATACAGCGAGATGCAGATGCTGAAGCAGGATCTTGATAAAAGTTGATCTCTTAACTTTAAATCTGCAGTTTGATCAAATGAAATGAGACGTTGGCGTCGACCTCACAGCTGTTTCTCACAGAACGGAGTCCAGCTCCTTTTCTGATTGACTTATTTGATCTTTTGTAAACTGAGAGTTCGACGTCCTGCTGGAGGAACTACACACAGTGTCGCTTCCTGTGGTGTTAATAAACGAGCTAGTGTTTCAAGGTTTTTGGCCTCGTCTCCGCACTAATAGGGGTATTTAGCAAAATGAACATTGTCCTGTGTGTTTTGGCAGAGATCTTTTTAAAAACGCGTTCCAAAGAAACAGACTCTGGTTTCTGTGTGTCGGCCTCAATTTGCTCCAATAACTTATTTCAGTTTATTGGAAGTTTTAAAACGTCCATGAATCAAAAGTTCGTACGATTTCTTCACTCGGTTTCTCGGAAAACAAATATTTTAACTCAGTTAAACACGACAAAATCTCCTGACCATAAAATTATCGGAAAAAAAAAATCTTCTGAATTTTTTTCAGTTGGTTTCACGTGACAAAAAAGAAAAAAAGGATTTTTTCTCTAGTTTCACAATTGGAAAAAAAATAAATCTCCTGTTTTTTTCCCTGAAATTTTGTTTTTACTCAGTTTTACATGACAAACAAAAATCAAAAGTAACATCCAAAAAATGTTTTAGGTATTTTTTCTGGAAAAAAAAAAAAAAAAAATCAGGAAAAAAACCTTTATTTTCAGCAAAACATGTTTTCACTCGGTTTCACAAATTGGAAAAAAGTAACCTGACAAAAAAAAAATTATCTTCCAAATTTTTTCTTATTCCCGCATATTTTCACAGATGGAAAAAAAAGAAAATACATTTTATTCCCGCTGTAATACCGCGAGTGGCCACAGGGCTGTCTGACCAAATGTTATCGGACTGAATAGATCAAATTGTGACAGTCAGACGAGTCATTTTGCGAACTAGTGCGTCACGTGACGATGTAATTATACATCGAAGAAGCAGCAACTAAACGAAACGGACCGTTACTTTGAGTAAATCGTGGATTCGTCTAAACGTATCTTTAAAATAATAAAAACACAGATCATTTCTTTAATTCTCGGGGCGTTTATTTCAACAAATGTTCACCACAGTAATATCACTTCATGCAATACTTCTGAAAAACACAAAAGAGAGCTGAAACATTTTTTAATCCCAAAATCCAAAGTTTTCTACATTCTCCTCATCTTCAGGGTTCTCATGAATTACACAGCAAAAAAAAAAAAAACTGGAATAAAAAGTGGAGAGGGCAAAAAATACTGGATTTATTCTTCTGGTGTTGAGAGACGGTCAAATCGACGTATTTATTTCTCCAAATATTTCCTGCATCTTGCCGATTTTTGAGGGAAAAAATGTCCAAATATATTAACCATGCGAGTAGAAAATAAGGATTATTCATCATACTTCTATGTGCTTCTCTCCCAAATAGATGATCACATGTAATCAATCGCAGCAACCTGCAGAAACCTAATTAATACTTCTGTTGAGCTGCGTTTCCAGCCGCTCGTATCTGTTGCTACTGTACACGCGGCTTCAGGCATCACGGGCAAAACGTAAAAAAGGGAAACAGTCTGCGCTCGTCTACGACAACATGATGACGGGAAACATGTAGATCTGAGAACCAAAACCAGCTGCTTCTACGGTTTTTTGTAAATTTCGCAGAAAAAATTCAGACTTCAGATGAAACAAATTATAAATATGTTTAACCGACATAAATAAATAATCTTAAGAAATATACAAAAAGAAAGTCTTCACACTGTACAGACACCAAACATGAAGATGGTTCACGACACAAACACACAACAGAACCATCACGAATCATCTCACTGAAAAGCCGATCACGTCTTTTTTCTTCACAGATTATTTTTGCAGTGACTGGATTATTCCGAACATTTGAACATATTGCTCGAGGATTATGAATGTTTTTCTTTGTCTTTCTTCTCCCCGTCAGTGTGTTTTTTTTTTTCTTTACAGGTCGTCCAGTGAGTTCATCGTTCGTGTCGGCCACGTTCGGGAGGTTTGTGATCGTCTCACCGCTCATTTCCTCAGAGTTCGTCTTCATCAGAAACGAGTAAAAAATCTGCAGTGAAGCTACGTCGTGTTTCAGACCGTAGAGAGTTTCCTGACGTCAAACATCAGTCGTCACACTTCCCTCCTCTTTCACCCGGAGATTCGTCCTCGTCGGCTCACAGCGGCCTTCATGTGCGAGCCGGCAGCCTGTCGCGCGGCGTCGGCCGCCTCTACACGCAGATCTCGATGGGCGTGGCCACCAGGATGCGTCCTCTCTCGTTGTTTTCCCTGTTGACCCGGTCGTAGCTGCCGGTGGAGGACGGCGAGCTGTTGCTGGACATGGTGGAGTAGTGGGTGTCCATCATGATGCTGCCCTTCGCCACCACGCAAGCCGGCGACAGGCTCTGCTGCTTCAGTCTGTCCACTAACACGTCCTCTTCAGACGAGGACGAGCTCATGTCCAGAGGGGGCGCGCTGCTCGCCACGCCCCGCTGCCGGCGCCGCCGCCGCTGCTGTTCCCGTTCTCCGTGTCCAACATCCAGCACAGGTTGAAGTAGCTGAAGACTTCTTTGACGGAGCAGCGGCGCTCCTGCTCGATGGAGAGGAGCCTGCGGAACATTCGCAGAGCTTCATCTGTGAAGCGGCGCCACTGCGAGGGCACCGTGCCCGTCCGGCGACGCTGCCAGCGCACAAACTCCTCGTAGAAGGCGTCGTTCGGCATGGCCTTCTCCCAGGGGAAGTTTCCCGTCAGCATGCAGAAGAGCAGCACGCCGAACGCCCACACGTCCGTGCTGTAGTCCACGCAGAAGCCCTCGTGCCGCGAGGTGTCGCACAGCTCGGGCGCCGTGTACGGGATCGTCCCGCTCACACGCTTCACCGGAGAGCCGGCGCGCCGCGTCATGCCAAAGTCTGACAGCTTGACCTTCCGACACTCTTTGTCAAAAATGAGGATGTTCTCGGGTTTGATGTCTCTGTGGACCAGCTTCTTACAGTGCAGGTAGTCGAGGGCGATCGCCACCTGGTGGACGCAGCGCTTAGCCACCGACTCAGGAAGTCCGACCTGAACACAGAGAGAGAAGAAGAAGAAGAATGAGGTCACGCTCATCACACCGATCTGAAATCTAAATCTAAGAAATAAAAAGACTAAAAAAAAAAGATTTTGTATCGAACATAATAATACGTTGATAATACGTCCGTAATTTATATATTATAACTTATTTACAAAGTTAAAAAAAAAAAAATCTGGAGAATTATTTCCCAAATTTTTTTCAGATTTCAGGGGATTTTTTTCATGTGAACTGAGTTTAAAAAAAATTCAGGAGAAATAAAACTTTTTTTTTTTTTGTCATATTTGAAACCGAGTTAACTTTGTTTAATTTCTTTTTTTTTCATGTGTGGAACAGTAAAACAAAAAATTCTGTTTCAGTTTGAATTGTTTTTTTATATGTGAAACTGAGTTTAGGAGAATTGTTTTTTCTTTTTTTGCGTGTGTGAAATAGTAAAAAAGAAATTGTCAAAATGTTTTCGTGAAACTGAGTTAAACTTTCAGAAGAAATGTTTTAACAATTTAAACAATTTCAGTGTCAATTTAAAACTTTTTTTTATGTGAAGCCGAGTTAAAAAAAAATGTAAGAAGAAAATTTTCAGGAGACTTTTTTTATTTGTATTTGCATGTGTGAAACCAAGTAAAAAAATTTTTTTTTTCTTTTTCAAATTTTTTTTTTAATTTGTGAAAGTGTGAGTTAAACTTTCAGAAGAAAATCTGAAGAATTTTTTCCTAAATTTTTTTCAGATTTCAGGGGATTTTTTTTTCACGTAAACTGAGTTTAAAAAAAAATTCAGGAGACATTTTCAGGAGAAATAAAACTTTTTTTTTTGTCATATTTGAAACCAAGTTAACTTTCTTTAACATTTTTTTTTCATGTGTGGAACAGTAAAACAAAAAATTCTGTTTCAGTTTGAATCATTTTTTAAATATGTGAAACTGAGTTTAGGAGAATTGTTTTGTTTGTTTTTTTTGCATGTGTGAAACAGTCCAAAAAAAAATTGTCAAAATTTTTCGTGAAACTGATTTAAACTTTCAGAAGAAATGTTTTAACAATTTTAACAATTTCAGTGTCTGTTTAAAACTTTTTTTTTCTTTTTCAATTTTTTTTTTTTTTGAATTTGTGAAAGTGTGAGTTAAACTTTCAGGAGAAAATCTGAAGAAGTTTTTCCTAAATTTTTTTCAGATTTTGGGGGATTTTTTTTTTCACGTAAACTGAGTTTAAAAAAAAAATTCTGGAGACATTTTCAGGAGAAATAAAACTTTTTTTTTTTGTCATATTTGAAACCGAGTTAACTTACGTGAACATTTTTTTTTTCATGTGTGGAACAGTAAAACAAAAAATTCTGTTTCAGTTTGAATCATTTTTTAAATATGTGAAACTGAGTATAGGAGAATTGTTTTGTTTGTTTGTAAAATTTTTGCAACTGATGTGAAACAGTTCAGAAGAAACGTTTTAACAATTGTCAACAATTTCATGTCTGTGAATTTTTTTTTTTCTTTTTTTATGTGAAGCTGAGTTAAAAAAAATGTAAGAGGAAGATTTTCAGGAGCCTTTTTTTATTTGTATTTGCATGTGTGAAACCAAGTAAAATGTTTTTTTCTTTTTCAATTTTTTTTTTTTTAATTTGTGAAACTGAGTTAAACTTTCAGAAGAAAATCTGAAGATTTTTTTCCCAAATTTTTTTCAGATTTCAATTTTATTTTTCACGTAAACTGAGTTTTATTACAAAAATTCAGGAGACATTTTTTCAGGGGAAATAAAACATTTTTTTTTTGTTATATTTGAAACCGAGTTAACTTATTTAATTTAAGGAAAAAAATTAAAAAACTAACATTTTAGACAATTTAGTGTCAGTTTAAAAATGTTATTTTTTACTATGTGAAGTAAAAAAAAAAAAAGAATTTTACAATGTTTATTTGTATTTGCATGTGTGAAACTGAATAATAAAAAATGTGTGTGAAAAAAAAAAAGTTTTTCTTTTTCAAGAGACTTTCAGAAGAAATGTTTCGATTTTGTGCTCCACACTGCGACCGAACCCTCAGTCGACACTGTCAATTTGATTTGCAGCTTTGTGTTTGTAAATAGAATCAGAATCAGTTTAATCTGCCAAGTTTGAGGACACATACAAGAAATCTGACTCCTCGTGTACTTGAACAGAAAGTACATAAAACATGTTGCCGGGTCAAAGAGACAACTAAACTGAGCCGACAACTAAATGTCAGGCACCAAATAAAACAGCAGTGGATCCGGTCTGTAATCCAAAGGTGACACAGTGTTGTAATAGTTTCCAGTATTTGGGGGTTTAAGAGAAAACAATGTTTCCATGAGCTCACGTCTGTATTCTCCATCTCACCTGTGGAGGGATGATGTCGAACAGATCTCCAGCCAGAGCGTACTCCTGGGCGAAGATGTAGTACTCGTCCGTTTCGAAGGCGATGCCGTACATGTTGATGATGAAGGGGCAGGGCGACAGGTAGAGGGAGATGCTGTACTCTCTCAGGAAGCTCTTCAGCTTGGTGGTCTTCTTCCTCAGAAACTTCAGGGCCATCTTGGTGCCTGAGAAAAGGAGGACAGCTCGTGTTACATAACCCCGATCTCATTCCTCGCTTCTTGTTCTCACATTAAAGTGTTTGGGGATTTATTTCACGGCGGCCTAATTGCGTGCATGAATCTTAATTAAAATAGTTTCAAGATTTGATGAATAATTAAAATCTTCAACGTCACTGAATTAAATCCTGGTGTTTTTTTTCCTCCGGGAGATTTATACTGCGAGTATTTAAAACCCTCAGCCGGACCGAGCGACCAGGATGCTGCCTGATCTACTTTCATGTGGAGGATTCTGAAGTGAAGTGATGCTTATAGCTGCAAACCGTCCTCGTAGACTTTAAGGCTTAATCCTATTTCCAATTTTTAACCCTCGTTTTCAGGCGTCCCTTTGCCCTTCAGCACAGAGTTACACCGGGTGGTGGTTTAAATCTCTCCTAATGAAAAAGGGACAGTCGTTCAGGATCCTCGTAGGTCACCAGGAGTCACTGACGGTGTTTACGTAATCACACAACGGGAAACTTCCAACAGATTGTTGTCAGCTGTGGTGATTAGTTAAAACAAATGAGGTGAAAAAAAATAAAATATGCAGAATTTTTTTTTTTTGCTTTTCCAAAAAAAAAGTGTGTGAAACAGAGAAAAAAAATCTTTTCAGCTGAATTTGTTGTTTTCAAAAACATATTTAGTTGAAAAAAAAAAAAACATTTCAGGAGATTTTTGTCTTTTTTTACGGATTTCTTTTAGAGATTTTTCATATGTGAAAGAAATAATTTCATTTGTAAAACAATTAAAAATGTTTGTTTTTCATGCGTGAACTTGAGTAAAAAATTAATAATTGTCAGGACAATTTGTTTAAAAAAAAAAAATTAATATGCGAAACTGAGTTCAAACATTTTCAGGAGAATTTTTTTTCATGAGTGAACCTGAGTAAAAAAAAAAATATTTCTTCCAAAAAAAATTTCCTATTTCCTTTTATGTGTGAAAAAAAAGCATTTTGAGAAGAATTTTAAATTTTTTTTTTATCTTTCCTCAATTTTTTTTCATATATGAAACTGAGATTAATTTTCAGAAGAAAATCTTCAAGAGAATTTTTTTTTTTTAAACAGTGAATAACATTTTCAGGAGATTTTTTCTTCCTAATTGTTTTGTCATGTGTGAAACTGAGTTTAAAAAAATAATTTTAAGGAGAAAATGTTTCTTTTGAAAAAAGTAAAACAGAATAAAAAACATTTGGAGAAGATTTTTTTTCCATGTGAGAAACCGAGTAAAAACATTTGAAGGACACATTTTTCAAGATTTTTTTTTTTCCTAAATTTTTTTTTTCAAATGTGTAACGGAGTTAATCCATCAGAAGAAAATCTTCAACAGAGAAACATTTTTTTAAACCAGGAAAAAATATTTTCAGGAGAATTTGTTTTGAAAAATGTCTTTCATGTGTGAATCTGAGTAAAAATAAATCTTTCAGGAGAAAACTTTTTTCAATTTTTTTTTTCTTTTTACATTTTTCATATGTAAAAAAAAAAAGAAAAATAATAATTTGTAAAACAGTAAAAAAAAATTTAGAAGAATTTCGCTTTTTATGTTTTTTAAAAAAGTTTTTTTGAAAATCTTCTACACAAAGCTTCAAATATTCACACAACACTCAGTTTGAAGTTTGCCTCTGAAAACCTTCTGATTGGACGATCGTGCCACAACAATTCACCCGATCACTTTATCCCAACAAGAATCAGGACATTCAATCCCCTGTAGGCCTGAACGTGCAACATGAAGGGGAGGGGAATGAAGAGATTAGGCTTTATAAACCCAAAGACGAGGACTGGGGTCTCATTCTGCCTGCAGTAAATCATTTCACCTGATATAATCCTTTAAAGGACACATAAAAAAAGTCATCAAGTCGTCTGGAGGGAGCACGTGGAGGCAGTTTGTGGGGCCTCGACTCACCCGACTCACCTCGTCTCCCCCTCAGCAGGAGAGACGTTACCGGGGCTAATCTGAAATACCCCAGACAATAAACCTGGAGAGCTGCCACGTCTGCCTCTCCCTGCACCAGCAGTCGCTGCGTCAGCGGAGATGAGAGGGGACACTTCTCCGATACCACCGGATCAGCGCCGCAAAGTGCTCCGTGCATTCTACAGCGAGAAGCCACTTTAGGGAAAAGGTCAAGAGGAGCCGTGATACAGGAGGAGTTTACGTCGCGTTGACAGGAAGGAAATAAATAAATCATATCTCTTAGTGGTGTTGTCACGTCTCATTATTCACTTCCCATAATGCTTTGGGGGATGTATGTTATAATACTGCAATGAATTACACTGTGGGCCTGTTTTTTAATCTATTAAAACCCTGTATTTGTTTAATTTGGGGGAAATTTGTGCTATTAAAAGTATTAAAAGTATGCCGAATTAATCACTGGTTGTTCCTGTTTACAGTGAACATCAGGACGTTCAGACAAATATCACCGGATGACTTTGATACAAAAGAAAACTTAAAAATGTGATATTTCTTAGGCAAGTTCTGTTATTATGAGAGGCGTCCTTTTTTCTGTGATTTTCAAATTTTCCATAAAGAAAAAGGTAAATAATTACAACCGAGACTGACTCATATCTTTCACCTGAGTAAAAGTAGTAAAACCACGGTGTAGAAATCGTCTGTTACAAGAAAAACTCCTGCATTTATTATTTTCCATAGAAAATGCGTCTGGCGCACCATCTGTTCAGGGGAACTCAGCCGACTCGTAAAGCTACAGCCGTCAGAGTTTCAGGGCAGACGGTGAAGCTAAAGATAACCTACATTTGTAAAAGCTCATCTACCCGACTGACCCAAAATGTCCCCGTCTCTACTATCAGCCAGAGACAACAGGATTAAAAAACAAGGTTGTGTCGTGTGTCCTTGACTCTGTAATCTCTTTGTGTCTATTTATAGTTTTTTGTGTCTCTTTGTAGACATTTTGGGTCTCGTTTCAGTTTTTTCTCTTTGCCCCGTTGTCATTTTGTGTCTCTTTGTGGTCATTTTCTGTGTCTCTGTAGACATTTTGTGTTTCTTTGTAGCTGTTTTGTGTCTTTGTAGACATTTTATGTCTCTTTGTTGTCATTTTGTGTCTCTTTGTAGACATTTTGTGTCTCTTTGTAGACATTTTGTGTCTCTTTGTGGTCATTTTATGTCTCTTTGTGGTCATTTTGTGTCTCATTGTTGTCATTATGTGTCTCTTGGTAGCCATGTTGTGTCTTTGTTGTCATTGTGTGTCTCTGTAGACATTTTATGTCTCTTTGTTGTCATTTTGTGTCTTGTTGTTGTCATTTTGTGTCTCTTTGAAGACATTTTGTGTCTCTTTGTAGCCATTTTTAGTCTCTTGGTAGACATTTTGTGTCTCTTTGTGATCATTTTGTGTCTGTTTCTGTTGTCTAAATTGTACTTAAGTATTTTATAAGTATATATATATATAGTATAAAACTTGTTGTCTTAGATGGATCGTATTTAGTGTATTATTTTAGTTTTTTAAATCGGACTGTATTTTAATGAAATGTTCCCGACAGCCTCAGTTTGCTGTGCAGCTGAAACATGAAGTCGTCCATTCAGACCTGTTTCTTCACAGCTGCAGCACTTTTCATTTGCATTAAATTTCCATCACTTCTTCATTGTGATGCATTCGCACAAAATTATGCTTCAAAAAAGGTCAGAAATTACCTCCACAGTTAACATGACATTTATTCTGAGCAGCGTCGGACGTCGGAGGATTAAAAGCTCTATTTGTTCTGCGACAGCGGTGAAACGATGTCGCGTTACGAAATGAAACTCCAGGTACACGTTGTTCACACTGTTACACTTCACGGGCCCAAAAAGGTCAGAATTCACCTCAGCGGCAGACTGCAGCCGCTCTGATCGCGTCCTGTCGCTGCAGCTTTTTGCTCCATAAAAGCGGCGATTAAGAAGCCGGCAGCAGATGGTCAACGTTTGGGCTTTTAATGTGAAGAGGTTGAACAGATTTTCTATTAAAGTCGTGAATTTGGGCAGTTTGCATCCAAATCGATGCTAAATTGCTGTGTAAAGGTGGCCTCGGAGTCGGGTTTTCAGAATTCATTTTGAAAGGTAAACACTTCAGAGGCGAATGAGAAGCTTCACCTGTTCACCGATCACACGAGAGGAGCATTTTAAAGCTGCCCTCTGCACTGGTATTATGTAAAATGGCCTTGTTATCACAAAGCAGAGCCACAGAAAGAGAGCAAACATCTCGTTTGCTCTCACTACAGCTCTGAAGATCTGCTCGCTCTGCCCAAATACAATTCTGGAGGTGAGTCAAGGAAATCTTTCCTCCCACACGAGGTGACGGATTGAAAATTGAAAGTCAAACTGCCTCCTGCTCCGTCTGAGGAGCGACGGACTCATCAGCGGTGGATCTTTGAGTTTCCTTTTACTTTAAGTGCCTTTTGGAACGAAGCAAACGTCGGACATGAACATTAACCGTTTCACATGAGTTTGAGGCATCTAATTAACGGTTCGTTAAGACCTGTCAAGAGTTTCAAACTCAGAATCCTTAATGGTTCTTCAAACAATGACTCAGACACCAGCAGCCTCTTCTACCCAGAAACTGCCAGATGACACGATGTATGAGCTGTCACTGCCACATCTATTAGCTGTAACTAACAAGCTAATTAAGCTAATATTAGCTCCATTAGTTTTTTGCTGAGTCATGGCTACAGACTGAGGCTAAAGCTAACCGAGCAGAAGTAAACACCGTCAGTTAGCTTACATACTTGAACAAGCAAGACAGAGGTTCGATTTCTGATCGTATTTTCAAACATGCTTTAGTTTTAAAAAATAAAAGCTTTGAGGATGTGAATAAACTACGGAAGCCCTGAAGGGCAAGTGGAGACATATTATTTTCTGGTGATCCACTTTTCTAAGTCTGATCTAAACTGTTTTCTCTCTCATGTTTATGACGATCTTTTTTTCTAGAAAGTTTTTTCACGTGAAACCGAGTGAATGAAAAAAATTGAGGAGAATTTGAAACTGTTTCGTAAAAAAGACAAAAGAAACGTTTTCATGCATCAAATAAAAAAATAAAAAAAAAATTCCTGAAATCTTTTTTCAGGATTTTTTTTTTTTTTTATGTGTGAAACTGAAAAATTAGTTTTAGTTTCATAAAAATTCTCACAGAAATTTTCTAATTTTATTTTATTTTTTTGAAAAAACACTTAAATGAACCCCACAAAAAAATCTGGCCAAACCATTTTTTTTTACTTGTTTTCACACATGTAAAAAAAATTCCTGAGAAAATTTAGGGATAATTTTCACGGGTGAAAAAAAAAATTGAGGAATTTTTGTATTTATTTTTTTTCCACACAAAATAGATGTATGTGTTTGTGTGAACAGGGAAATTAAAACTCCTCTGGAAGAAAATATGAATGCTTTTTGTCAAAAAAAAAAAAAAAAAAAAACTTACAAAAAAAACCAAATGACAAAACAAAAACATTTTAAAGAAGAAAATTATCTTTTTTTTTCCCTGAAAATCTTTTGTCACTTTGTTTCACGCATGGAAAAAAATGTGGGAATTTTTACAGAAAAAATATTTTTTACTCTGTTTCACACATGACGAGGAGAAATTTCAGGAGAATTTTTTTCAGAAGCCTTGTGTTAATTTCAACAAACATTATTTCCCTTATTCTGACAGAGAAAGTGGTAAAGAGACATTTTGCCCATTTGAGCCCCAAAAATCAGTTGTAGTTAAAATTCTTGTCAACTCAAAGTTTAGTACAGTTTTGGTGTTTGTGGCAGATTTATATAAACTCTTCCACTCATTCATATTTCCACTACATCTGCACCTCCTGCTGCATCTTCGCTAGGCTAATGTAGCAGTCAGTGAAAGTTTCGGGGGAATAAAGTCACTGCTGCTGCTCTAGAAGAACAAACATGGAGAAATCGAACGTTTGACTGATCAGAATCATCTCAGACACTCGGCAGTTACCTCTGATTTTGTGGATGACCAGGTCCACCTTCCCGTAGGTGCCCTTCCCCAGTTCGCAGACGACCTCGTAGTATTTGTTGATGTCCAGCTTCTCCAGGTTCTGCGCGGCGATCAGCTGGAGCTCCTCCAGGATGTCGATGGAGGCGCGGGAGCCGTGGGGCGAGGAGTTCATTGTTGTGGAGGGACGGGCCGGGTCGGTGCCGGAGCCGAGGGCTGGTCTGGAGACGGGTCTTCCTGTGGAAAGGAGGAGCAGGAAGGAAAGAAAGGTTCACTATGTGACCGGTGTCCACCCACTGCGAACAGAGAACACCCACTGTGACGGCGCCGTATGTACATACGACCTGCGACCAGCAGAAAGCTTTGTCTCCGGGCCAAACGAACCGTTACACAACCTTTGGATTGTGTTGTGACTTCATGAAATAACGATCACAGGGAGCGAGAACACAACCGGAGACGAAGATGAAAGACGGGGAGACAGGTGTGGAGAGTTTTCGACGCCCGTCTGCAGCAAACAATCTTTAAAAACTGTGGTGAAGAAAGACGTCAGAGTCTCGATTTAACTCGTGTTTTCTTGCATTTCAAGCAAGAGAATTCGTGTCAGAGCAGAACCAGACAGCCTGGACCTGAGAGGAGCGAGTGTTTCTATTCGTCTGCAGCTGATTAATGATCCTCCTCGTTAATGAAAGTCTAATTCTGACCCGGCGCGTTCCTCGTCCGTCCTCAGCAGATCTGTCTCACCTTCCTCCTTCTGCTTTTCCTGCGAGAAGCCGCTCATCACCCCGACCGACAGCCAAGATCGGCGAGTGACTGGAGAGACTTCACAGCCCCGATGGCGCAGCAGAATTGTACCATCCACTCATTAGCGGGGATGAGAGAGCGTCGAACGAGACAGGATGCTCGCCTCGTCCTGTGCGTCCTGTCCATCTGTGGAGAGACGACTCCTGTCGACAAGCGTGTCGGAGGAAGTGTGCGACGCAAATCTGCAGCAAAGCAGCGTGAAAACAATAAAAGCAAACAGAAAACAGGCAGCATGTTCCGGTGGAGAGAGCTGCAGCGAGACGACAACTGTGACTTGTGTTTATTTCATTGAAGTCAGAAAGCAGACGATGTTCTCGAGACTGTGACTGGAACATTTGGACCGAAGACAATATGACGGTTGTGTTCTGTTCTCTGATTTCTGCACAAATCAACTGTTACAGACCCGAATGTGACTGTTAGTCTTCGCAGCGTCACATGATTTGATCTTTTAAACCTCACTTGTGTGTCATCAACACGTTACTTGACCCTTTTCTTACAGGTACGGAACAAAGGAAGCGTCGACGGTCGGATGAAAATGGCTCCGGACACAAACAGTATGTGCTGAGCATTAAAAGTACGACAGGCAGATAAAAATGAGGAGTCAGCCGAGGCCCGACGGAGCCAACTGGCTGTCCGTCACCGGTCCACTCAGCATCCTCTGACAAGGTCAGTAAAGCACAGAGCTGCAAACCAACAAGAGACTACCTGCTCACAGCCTCGCCTGGTTTTAATTACAATTCATTTTCTAAAGAACGAGTTCATCTGCACGGAGCGGCCGACAAAAGTGGGTTTGTGTCCACGTGAATGAAGAGCAGCTGATTGGATCTGACGATGCCTCGGAGGACGTCTCATCATCAGGATCATTGTTTACCAGGTTGCACAGATCTGGAGGACGAGCAGATCGGTTTAAAAACTGTAGAAACACCTGAGCAGCTTAGAAAATCCCCTGATATTAAACAATAAGTTGTTTTACAATCGTTTGCTTCTGTGCAACTTTTCAATTTCGCTGGAAGTTGAAAAGAGTTGATACGTTGGGCTGAGGTGCACAAAACATTTCTGGAGCTGCATTCTGATAAACAACTGAAGTATCAGGAGATTTATTTTAAAATGTACAGAACAAAAACATAAAATGACTCCGTGATCAGCAACTGGAAGCCCCCGAGATCCTGAATTGATTTGAAAAGATGTTATTTTCACTGTTTGTAAGCAGGAAGCTTCACTCTAGATGCTCATGGATTCCAGAGACTCGGACTGTGGAGCTATTTTATGTTGTTTTTTTACATTTTAAAACAACTTCACCTGACTTTCCATCAGCATGAGGGTGAGGAGACGATGACTGAATGTTCATTCCTGTGTGAACTGTTCATTTAAGTCACATGCTTCATGTTCGTAATGATTTATTCGCTGGTTTCCATTCCACTTTTTATCGATACACACCGTCAGCCAAGTGTAAAAACTCTTCTGGAATGTGGATCCATGAGCTTGATCGTGTGTTAGGGGCGTAAATAAATGTCTTTTTTGGTCTCAGGGCTTCAAGAGACTTTCATTTTTTTTAAATTACATTTTAAAACAAGTCTCCAGCTACTTTAGTTATTCAGAGAAATGTTTCATGGACTAAGAAACTTCACCTGACTTTCCATCATCATGAACGCTTCTAAACGCTGTAAAAGCTTCTTAAATGTGAATATTTTCTGGTTTCTTTTCTTCCTCTGTGACGGTGAACTGAATATTTCTGAGTTGTGGACAAAACAGAACATCTGAGGACGTCGTCTGAGGCTTCAAGGAAACACTAATCAACACGTTTCATCCTTTAATAACAAGAAGTTTCTTGAACTTTTAACCTAACGACGATGAATCTGTCATACGTAGCACGTAGCAGCTAAAACAAAGACAGCGCTCGTGTCTCCTGGGCTCGTCAACATGTTTACCGCAGCCTCGTTTCGCTCTGAGCTTCACTTCACAAACCGTGGAAACCTTGACACGTATGCGTGCGGTCTGAACAGCGGCGCTCGGTTCGGTGTAACCTCCCGAGTATAAGCTCACGCTCGTATGTGCTCTCCTGCCGCCGTCGAATCAAAGAGCCGCGCAGATGAAAGAAAAGTCACAACCAGCACTAATTAGGAGCATCTTCTGTTGGCTGCAGCTCCCAGCAGCCCCGGCGCTCCTTCTCGGGGTAACCGCGCCAAGGCGGCTCCCCGAGGGGCCTCGAGGAGCGCCGGGCCCCCGTTTGCCTCCCGGGCGAGAGGGGATGAGGCCGCCGCGTTGTCTTGAAGCGCTCGTCGACGCTCAAAGCACAGCTGGAGCTCAGCGAGGCTTCATTGTGTCAAAGCTGCTGCGCCTCCTCTCAGATGTTACCTGTCTGTTGCACCAAACGGGAGGAAGGAGGTGAGCGACGCCCGCTGTGAGAACAGGCTGCAGGGATACAAGCTCGCCGCGTCAGCGACCTTTCACTCATCTTCCTCAGCTCGACTAAAGCTTCACAAAGATATCACAACCGAAAACACGAGGCTCGCTGTCGTCACGTCAAGTCTGCAGGTGTGTGAGACAATAAAATCTATCTGTCACCTTTACGTCTACGTGTTTCTGTATCACGATGTGGTTAAATGTTATTTCTAGCCTACGTGATTCAAGTAACACTGATTATGACTCTCTGGAAGTCTGCGATTGTGGGTTTGGACAGACCTCAAGACTCACGGGGTTCCTGCGAACGCTCCCGCAGAGGTCGGCGAGTCTGTAAGTCCAGATATCAGGATGCAGCCTTAACGTGTTTTTGACACTTACTACAGTAGACACAAATATTCTCCTCCTCCACATTTCTCGTCCTGGAGCCACGTTTCATTTGAAATCTGTTTACTAGCTCGTCTTCAGTTTAGGTTTAGCACAAAGCTCATCATAGACGACCTATTTACGCACGACTTGCATGAACGTGACTACGTAGCAGGCTGAAACAAAAATATTACAAGGACGACAACACATTCCTCTGGTGACCACTAGAGGGAGCTCACGTACGACAGTTTGAGAATAGTTGATCGTATTATATCTGATATCTACTGTGAGTAAATGTACATAAATCTGCTTACAATAAAACAGAAGACACTCCCTGTTAGTCCACATGAAGACACTATAGTCTACAACACTGACACTTCCCCAAAGCATTATGGGAACTGTAGTTTCAGAAGCACAAATTAAGACAAAAGTAAGGATTGTCTTTATCAACACAGTTCTCATCTTCCTGCAACAGCGACACTCTCTGCTAACTATCGATTTAGAAATATCTACCTGAATATCTGTGGACAAATACTCAGAATCCAGCACAACATCCAAACTGACAGCGACTGAAAATAACAAATGTTGTGAGTCTGTGTCAATAAAGACAGAAAAACAAGCACAACAGCTTCGACATTGAGCCACAGGCGAGAGATGAACGTGTGACTGACTCTGCTCTAATTTCTAGTCACAGAAAATGAACACGACTAAAAGGTCAGAGCGTTTCTCTCTTCCCTCGACACACGCAGACGCTGGTGCAAGCTTTTATTTCAAGCAGACTTCAACTGCTGCAGTGGAAACGCTCTCAGGTCTCCCCCCCCGCCGAAACGTCAGTAAATCAATCTGAGCTCTGTGCAGAACAGAACCGAGCGGAGACGAGAGCCTCTGCGCCGACTTCCCGTTAGTTTCAGGATGGATTTTAACATCACACGACTTGTTTATGAATCTATTCATGGCCTCCGCTGAAACGCTGCCAAGACGTGTTTCGCGTTCCCTCAGATCCACAGACGCTCTGCTGCTGCTCGCCGGACCAGAAGACTCGACGGAGAGAAGAGCAACATGTTCTGGACTCAACCTCAAGATACAAACATATAAAACTGAGAAAAAACTGCTGAGCGATCGTCTGCTGCACACGAAGAACTGCAGAAAAACTGCCTCCGCCACCTCGTTTGTGTTCGGGCCAACATCGACTTGTAAAACATCTAATCTAATCCCAGCAGCTAATTAATCATCTGTGGAGCTAAATCAATACGTCAGCCGACTAAAAAAGAAATACTTCAAGAAACAAACGCCTGCAAAAACCTTTTAGAGCTCCAGACAGAGGAGAAAAACAAGAACGACAAACTTTTATCCGGCTGGATTTCAGTGTTTACGTTCAGATTTACTTCACCAGCAGCAGTTTCTTTGCACTTGATGCAGCGTGATACATAATTCAGTCACGCTAGAAGACTTTCTGGGGTTGACGTACGCGGTTTTGACATTTATCAGACACTTACAGTAATTCATAGATACATTCACACACTGATTTGGTGGCTGCCATGCAAGGAGCAGTTCTGGGTTCAGTATCAAAAGGAGACCAGGGGAATCGAACCAGCACCTTCCAGCTCCAGTATCTCAGAGAGACGGCCGACATCTCTAAATCTCACACTGAAACTAGATGGATAAAAGTTCACATTTTGAGGTGAACTGTCCCTTTAACATGTGTAAAACACTCTGAGAACACATGAATAAACAAAGAGGAGAGTAATGCTCATCAGTTACTGTTTCACGCTCTGCCGCATCATCGGTTCCGTCTGAAAACACCAGACCAGGACGGACTTTATCTGTTTCAGCGAGCTCGAAACGCGACGACAGGACGGAGGAAATTAAATCAGCGGCGTGATTGATGAACTCTGACTGCACAGCTCTCTCCGGGTTATAAAGTGGAGGACGGATGAACACGGCGGGGACCCGTCAGCCCCTCGTCTCTCTCGTCCTCTCAGCATCTGAGCTGCTTTATGTGAAACTCCGTCCTGCAGGTTCGTCCACAGAACAGCTTCAGAGCTCGTTGAACGTGAACGGTTCGGTGGTTATTGTCGCTCCACTGTAATATTCCAGGGTCACCGATTCGGCACAATCGGAGCTTGAGTTGTGCCGCTCTGGCAGGTTGTTTAATTACCTGAGCTGTTGACCTGCCGGGCTGCCGGGAGCCTGATGAGCAGAGAAACAGCCGTGTGAACACAGCGGACGGCTTCACCATCAATCTACCAACCAGTCAGTCGATCAACAGAGAAATGTTCAATATTTCGACATCTGTTTCAGTCATTTCTCTGATTCCAGCTTCTAAAAAGCTTCTTCTCTTTGGTTTCTTTCCTCCTCTACGACAGTCAGCTGAATACTAAACGTTTGACGACGATTTCTCCCCAATTTTTTCACCTTTTTCTGACATTTTGGCGAAGGTGACAGTTTCCTCATCGCTCCTCGCAGATCTGATGTTTTCTTCTCTTCGGTGGAAGCTCGGCTGACATTTGGGTTCAGGAACAAGATGTCACGTTGGGTTCTGTGATCGCAGCGTCATGTACTTTCTTTTTCAGGGTTTTTCCTCCTCAGACACGATAGAAGCGACTCGCTGACGGTCATATTTCACTGTCAGCTGAATATCTTGTGGAAGGTTTCGCTCCAAACACATCTGGTGTTTTCTTCTCTTCGGTGGAAGCTCGGTTGACATTTGGGATTTGGAACAAAATAAAACCTTTTAAGGCGCCGCTCTGGGTTCTGGACACACAGAACTCTGCTTTTTTACATTTACAATAATGCAACAATAGAAAATGTTCAGTATTTCTTACTTTCCTGACACAAAGTGAGCCGGCACCGCTCCTGTGCTGCTCTCTTTGGGCCTTTCGGTCACATCCTCTTGTCATTCTTACCTCTGCGGGTCAGCGCCAGTGAACTAACATGTGTGTGAAATGTTATTGTCTGAATCTGCCCGCTGAGAAAACAAAAACCCCGAGAGATTATTTCTGCCCCGCGAGCAGCTCCCTCCTGCAGGACTGTGTGCAGAACTAAAACTCTGCCCCGCCGACCGGCACAGACTCGGCTCTGGCCTTCACGCCGTCCGTCTCCCCGTGTGTGGCGGCCTGCGGCTCGGCCCGCCGGCCTGCAGCTCGCCGCTCCCACAGCCCTCATGGAGCCGTGGAGCACATCAAAGCAGCCGGGCTTAAACCGGCTCGGCCTCCAGCATCTGCGAAACACTGGGGCTTTGTGCCTGCACGCTCGGCGGCACATCACTGGGCGCTCTGCTTTAATGCCAGCCCGTCTCTGCTGCTGCTGTGAACCCCACGCTACAGTAGGTAACGTTACCCTCCCTTTGTCTGTTTTAATCTCGGCCTCTCTTTCTTCCTCTCTGACTTTCTCTCTTCCTCTGCACTGTTAATGTGTCTCTGCCGGCGACACATGAACCACTGTGGACAGAAAACAGACACATATCTCAAAGTATGACGCCTCTTTTTCAGCATCGATTAATTTAGACTCCGAGGTGACATCTTTAATTGATTAATCCTAAATCCCGCCCCCTTAGTTACTGTTGCTAGGTCAAACATGGCGATACAGGTCCCGATAAGCCGGATACAGCAGCTTTTAATAGACAGACTACCATACGTGATGTAAGGACACGTGGGTATGTCCTCTCACTATGGACTTATTCCTGACTACAGGACGACCGCTACACGTTAGCTAGCCTAAGATGTGGCTGTACATGGCATCAATATATTGTGACTGTACATCCCAATCATAGCTGATGGCGTGGTCCGCCACATATAATCCACTCACTTGGTTAGAAAACGTCGTCTTCAAACGTTTTGTTTAATCAAAAATCCAGAACCTAAAGTTAAAGACGGTAAAGTTTCTTTTTCTGCAATACTCAATTTTTCTGTCACAGACTGCCTGGCACATTCGCTACTAGTAGCTAGCTAGCTAACTTGGCTAACGTTAGCTTGATTATTTGTTAGAAAAAAACAGCATCCAAATTACAAAGAAGCTTTTTATATTTTGTGACGTCAATATTTCTGTCTCAGACTGTCGGCAGGATTATAAGCTGTCGCTAGCTCGCTAATGACGCTAACTTTAGCTCCATTAGCTCCATTAGCTGTTTGAAAACGTTGTCTTCGAAAAAAATTTTTTTTTGAAATACGCAATTGTTCTGTCCCAGACTGCTGGCGCGTTCGCTATTGTAGCTAACTAGCCAACTAAGCTAACGTTAGCTTGATTAGTTGTTAGAAAAAGCAGCATCTCCAGCTAGCAAAGGAAGCTAACTAGCTTCATTACCTGTTTGAAAACACCTTCTCTAGCTTTACTTACGGCTACATTCACAACATCGTGCTTAAAAAAAAACAAAAAAAGGCAAAACTGCAACAAAACTGCTGTTTTTAATTACCAATGAATCTTTTCCAATTAATCATTTAGTGAAAAATATAATGAATCACACTTTCCAAGAGTCCAAGGTGACAAATCATCAATCAAAGCAGCAAATCATCTCAACTGAGGAGCTGAAACGAGATCAAATGTGCTTGAAAAAAGCCTGAAGAGACTAAATTTATAATCAAAACAGCTGCTGGTTAATTTTCTGCCAATGCACAAATCAATAAATCAAAGATAAGAGCGCTCAGACGACAAAATCTCTGCAGCTCAGAGGCTCTTTGATGCTGTTTTTACCGTTAATTCACAAATAAAACCCGACCAGACACATCAGGTTTTATTTAAACGACCCACAGTGTCTCATGGAGCGATGATGCCAGTGTCAGTCACACTGTTTACAGTCTGGGAGTCACACAAACCAACAAACTGCAGCACAAAGACGTGAAGAGTGAATCAGCTCTGCAGACACAAAGCATCACACACACACACACACACACACATCCTCACAACGCGCAGCAGCACGTGAAGCCAGGTGCGCTGGAGTGCGTGCACGTGAGAAATAAATCATGACCATGTGTAGAAATGTGATCAATAAACCTCACAAATACTGATTCAAAGGCAGTGTGTGTGTGTGCGTGTGTGTGTGTGTGTGTGCAGATGTGCAGCAGGAACACAAAAGGTTGACAGCAGCTCTTTTGTTCTGTGTTTGTCCTCATGGTGCAGGTGTAACTTTTGTTTTCTTTATCATCATTTAAAATAAGATTTAAAAGCAGTTTAGAGGGGAAAAAAATAAATAGGTGAAATTAGGATTTTTTTTGTAAATGATCGATGCCGGCACGTAAACGCACCAGCAGCAGCAGCCGGTGTGATGTTTAACCGGAGCCGCACAAAGACGCATGAATGAGACAATTAACGCAAAATCTGATTAAAAACACGTTTGAAAGATATAATTAATGTGGAGCTAATTGTTTATAAAGCAGACGTGATCGTACCTTTAACAACGTGCAGTGATGTCTGTCAGTCCATCCAGACCGCGGCGGCTGTCAGGGAGCAGATCCGTGTTGTGTTCGCGGCTCCGTCGTCTCGGTTCTTCCAGCGCTCCTCGGCTGTCTGCTCCGCCGCCGTCCGTCACTCTCTGCCCCGCTGACGATCCTCCCCGGAGCCGCTCTCTATTGTCTCCGCGCAGCGCAGGCGGACCCGCCCACCGCCGCCGCCGACCAATCAGAGCGCAGAGCGGCGGTGCGCTCCTCTGCGACGGTGCTGCCTTCACGCGCTGTAGGAATTTACACAATCGGACTGAGTTACGTTGTTCACGTATAAATCTCGACATTTAGGTGAAGATGTTGCGTTTAGATGAATATAAGCAATGTTGGGTTACTTTTAAAATACAATACACTACATATTACTAGTTAGCTTCATTTTCAGAATCAGAATAGCTTCTGTTACCAGGTAAGTTATCTCTGCTGTGGTCTGTAGGTGCCAAACAACAGTAATATATTATTAATATATATAATATATTATGTAGGCAAGGTAACTTTCCTTGTACAGCACAATTCAGATACAAGGCAACTCAAAGGGCTTTACAGGGGCATATAATTACATTTAAAGACATTAAAAATTGCATTTAAACTACATAAAAAACAAGTATGAAGATGCCAAGACACAAAGAATTTAAAACAAATTAAGAAATAGGAAAATAAGTAGTTGTTTGTTCCAGCTTGTGGTTCATAATAACTGAACGCTGCTTCTCCATGTTTAGTTTTGACTCCAGAGGCTGAAAGCAGAACTGAACCTGACGACCTCAGAGGTCTGGATGGTTCAAAACGTAGCAGCAGATCAGAAATGTGTTTCAGTTCTTTATAAACCAACAGCACAGACGAGACAAAAAACCTTTTATCCTGGTTATATTCTGAAGGTGATAGTAGTGTGGCTGCTGAAATTCAGGTCTGGAGTAATATTATTATTATTATTATAGTCTAGCTCTCTTGAATAAAGAGATGTCCTTGGACACAGAGATGAACAGGCAGACAGAGTTTGATATATTAGGTTCAATCCGGGCAAAGTGAGATCCAGAGAAATCTATTTTTGCTACATAAATATGGTCTTTTACACACTCGTATCTCAGACACACAAATAAAACCAGCGGATGGTAAATATAGCTGAATATTTATCGGGTGTAATCGAGGACACATCTTTAATCTTCTTGATAGTCACATTAAAAACACAAACATGTGTTGACAGGTAATGTGTCAAACCGTGTTGTTAACCAGTCGGTCCTGCAGGAGGCTAATGAGGCTAATAAATAAACCTGTGTTGATCATCAGCATGCAATATTTTTGAAATATGACCCAGAACAGGCAAAGCAGGAGAGATGGATGTAAAATACATGTTTCCAAGGATTGAGTCCAAGTTTCACGTCAAATAAATATTAGATGCAACGATTTGCTGTTTAAAAACGGTTCAGTATCGTAACCAAACAGCTGACGGCTGCCGTTTCTTCAAAAACAACGTTTAGAAACTCCGTCTACTCTAAATCCTCAAATTTCCCAACACGTATTTAAACAAACATCTTCCATCTGTAAACTGATTTTGACTCGTAGCCTCATTTCAAAACAGACAAATCGTTTTTCTCTTCCATGATTCCCAGGTCAGTGAAGGCAGCACGAGGGACAGGCAGGGAGCAGAGCACAACATGTACTGGATGAACCGAGCAGCTGTGAGTTGGACATTTAAAATCAGTGGTTTGTAATCAATGTGTGTCGGCAGCTGCAGCAGTGGAGGAGAAGGTGACGCTGACATCAGACGTTTCTCCCACTCGACGCTCCGTGAATTTTTATTTCTGCGGTGAATAAAAAAAGAGTGGTGAAAGCTGCCTGGTTAAGAGTGATTCAAAGACAGTGATGTAATTTTTTAAAGACCCCCTGATGCTGCGGTTTGGTTTATTGATTAGTGTCGGCCATGTGAAGCCTAATGATTGTGGGGATTATGTTGTAGCATCTCTGGTGGACGGCCTCAGGCTGCGATGTGAGTTTCACAGTGATCTATGCCATGACACTGAGAGTAAACCATGATTTTGTTGTGTGTTTCTATTAGTAAATGATAAGAATGAGGAGTCTACAGATATCTGGGACAATAAACTATGTTTATGTTTTTCTATTTGGGATTTTTGTTGTGAAATATTAAATGATTTTTACTCAAATCAAACAATCAGCGAAGGAAAATCCACAACACGTCCACACTGACGCCTGTGACAGCAGAAAAATGCTTCATTTTAAGGTGATTTAAAGGAACGTATCTACATAACAATTAAATAATTTTGACATTATGTAGCATTCTTGTATTCCAACTCCACTAATTTAAGGAATATGTTGAGTATAAAGTCAAGTCTCATGCAGAGCAACAGCTCAGAATTAAAAACACAAATGAAATAAGTTTTAAGGTACACTGTGATAACTGTTATCATACCGTGTACATTTGTTCTTCTAAAGTATTGAATTCTATAGTATTAGTTATTAAAAATATATATATTTAAAGTTTATCTCAAGTTTCATGTCTGTCAGGAGACTATGGTTTGTGAAAGTACAATAAAACCTTTGTTCAACCAAAATAACCTTTGTTTTCATCCATTTATAGGAGAAATATGTAAAAAAAAAAAAAAAAATGTATAAAAATTATAACTGACATGTGAACAAATAGCAGTTTTGACATTCTAGGGCAGAAATCAATACCGAAGTTAGCATGCTAACCTGTTAGCCCCGTTTCCTCCTGGTCCAAAGCTCCGGTGCTAGTGCTTTAAACACCAACACTCTGCTAGCTGCATGGCTAACTGCGCTAACTAGCTAAGGCAGCTACTGTTAGCAGCAGCTAGCGGTAACTCTGGTGGTATTTGTTTTAAGTAGGAATGGCCCATTCTTACATATTGCACCTTTAGGGGCATTTTAACTAATAATAATAATAATAGAATAAGACGGTGACATCGTTAAACTGTGTGTATTCTCTGGGTTTGTTATCTTCCTGTTCTGATTCTCTGTAACATGTCGAAGAGATGAGTTGTAAGTAATTACTGAGAATGTAATTGGGGCATAAACCTTCCTTCATCCTCTACATTTAAACCATAAAGACTTAAACGAACACGGACTGAAACGGGACCGACGGGTTAAAGGTCGGGGTTACAGCTGTCTGCGCAGCGTGAACGAAATGATAATGACTTTTTAATCAGCAGGTGTCAGAGAGACGCGGACGTCTGCACGTGGACATCAAAGCCTCGAGACGACTGTGAGCAGAATAAAGAGCAACGCGGCGGCATCGATCCGCAGTGATTTGATTATTCTACCGGCGTCCACACCTGCGATGTCACAGGATCATTTTAATTCATGGCGTCCTGAGTCATCGGTTGCGTCACCGGAGCAGATTGTTATTCTGCAGGCGAGGGAATTAATCTCAGGAGAGACGACTTGAGAGCCGGGACGAAGGAAAACAAGCAGCAGTGAGGAAGGAGAAGACATTGATTGTTTTTTCTTTTTTTTTTTAAACACGCAATCACTGCTGAATTAATCCAGAGGTGATGAGTCGGTGTCTGTCTGAGAGCTTCTCTTGACATTCTCACATGTTAAACGTTCGTATACGAAGCAGACAAAGTGATTCCCTCGTCTAGTTTTACAGTCGTGTTTTCTCGCTGCTCGGGATGAGAGCTCCTTTAAAAATTGACTAGCTGACAACACCTTAAATCAGACTGGGAGGAAAATCCCAGAAGAGGAGAGGGAAGAGGTGAGTCTGGTGTTTGTGCATCTCTCCGGGGACAGGTGTGTCTTCAGGGTTGGTAATTATAAAAGAGTGAATGTGTGAAGACAGGGAGACAAAAAGAGGACATGGTCATACAGAGAGCGCCTGAACATCAAGGGAGGAGGTGTGACGAATACGCTTCTTTACTTTCTTACTGAGAGTTGAGAAGAAACACTCTTGTGTCTGAATATGTAGGTCAGTTAGCTTAGCAGTTAACCTGGCTCTGTTGCTAAGCAGATCCACATACCGGCGCCTCTAAAGGTAACGAATTAACACGTTTAAATTGGCAACTTGTAAGATGTGGTCCGAATTTTTGGGTTAAAACGATGCACAACGCAGAATCACGCAACCAAAGACACAAGAATTAGCTACCTAGCATGCTATTTCTTAACTATGTTACAAGGTTGTGTTCGTGTTTTACTCGTGATTTGGATTGCGGGCTGTAGTTTCCCCAGTAAACAAACCGACCACTTTGGCGGTCGTAACTGCAGCGTCTCTGGGCTTGTTAGGTAGAGTGGACGGACCAGATCCAAAATACCTAATGAGCCGAGAAGAGAAGAGCGGTTCTGGAGGATGAGCGACCCGAGAGGAGCAGCAGAAGACCTGGAGAGAGGCCGAAGAAGTAGGTGTGTTTACCGGGGAAACTACAACTATAAGTAGACCGCTGTATCAGAACCGCAAGAACAAGATACATAACCAGAGATACCAACCAATTAGAGGCGGAGTGGCGTGGGTTTGAAGTTTGGAAGACCCTGAAAACCCTAAATTCAGTACACAGTTGATGTTTTTCCTTCACATCAGCAACTGCGAGGTGAGCAAAATCCATAAACACTAAAGAAGAAATGTGATTTTTTTCTGTCTCGTGTCTTTTGTTGTGGTCACGTGAGCAGTGAGTGTGTCGACCTCAGCTCGAAGGTTGACGATCAGAGTCCGTCCTTCTCTTTCTGACGAGAGAGAAGTCGAT
Source organism: Lagodon rhomboides (assembly GCA_039737535.1). Classification (NCBI taxonomy): domain Eukaryota; kingdom Metazoa; phylum Chordata; class Actinopteri; order Spariformes; family Sparidae; genus Lagodon; species Lagodon rhomboides. The sequence continues at coordinate 3,696,972 of CM077802.1, forward strand.
GAAAAAACAGTCCGCGGCTGACGGCGGAGCACAAACCGTGCTGGAGGACACGGTGTGGCTTCGGCGCAGGACCAGAGAAGATAGTTTTCCTATAGGAGGTCTAAGAGCAGATAATTAGTCGGCTGTTGGCTCATTATCATAGCGGCGTGTTGGACCGCATTGTTTGATCAATCCTCCTCGGGCAAGAATAATGAGATCCCTGGGTTGAGAGAAAAACTCAGCGAGGAAGTCACTGTATCTGCTGCTCTACATCACACACACACACACACACACTTTATCTGTCAGCAGGTGAAACAAACCTGGATTATTTTTTCTGTAAAAGTGCAGCATTAGTGATCTCAGAGGGATTTGTGCCTCGTCCTCACTCTCACCCACTTTGTTTACCAGCAGACAAAAAAAAAAAAAAAAAAATACAAATCCACTGAACAGCTGGGACTCCTTCAATCAAGGTTACGGCAGCAATCTCCCAGAATGCCACGGCGCGCCATGAATCCCCTCTGGGCTGACATCCAGTGTTTTTAATCTCGCCAGGAGTCAGACGCAGGGGAGCCAGTTACTGCCCTGTCTGTTAGCTTCTCCTCAGATAACCAGACTCAATTTCCCAGCCTTGATGACAATCTCAGCGAGCTCCGGCAGGCCGAGGCGGAGGGAAAAAGATCAGGTGAAAGATTGCCGGCGTTATGTAATTACGTTAAATGTTTCGTTTGCATGGCGAGACGAACAGCACCGCAGACTCGTTTCTGCAGCAGCAGCGATTTGTCCTGAAAATGAAGCCGCTGTCACGTTAGGATATCGAGTCGAATAAACAAATATCTGCCGACGACGTCCGTGATTCAAATTAATTAAAACTTTTGACATTGTTCTGGTGATTGGTCTGCTTTTGTATTAATCCCAGGAACTCCAGTCCGGACTAACATTTCTCGACAGTCATATTCCCCCGATGATGAATCCTACAGACTTTAATGATCCCCTTACTCTCTCTGCAGCGCCACCAGAAGGTTCACATCAGAGCTGCGACGATAATCGATTAATCGGCTCGAGTAATTTCCCAATTCTCTGATTCCAGCTTCTTAAATGTGGGTTCTTTCCTCCTCTTTGACACTAAACTGAATATCTTTGAGTTGTGGACAAAAAAAAAGACATCTGAGGACGTCGTCTCGGGCTTTAGGAAACACTGATCGACATTTTTAACAATTTTATAGACCAAATTACTAATCGATTAATTACAATAAATACATACAATATTTAATTTATACAGCGATAAATCACAATCTCAGAGTCTCAGTGGGTTTTACAATGTGTACAGTGAATGACATTGGTAAAGGTTAACAGCATTTAATGAATTAATCCATTTGAAAGCATGCATGTTAACAAAATAAGGGGTCGTGCTCTCCGTCAGCATCACCTTATTAATAAACATTCAGAAAATCTAGATTCTTATGTGATGTGAACTCTGCAGACTGGTCTTTCCTGCGTCTCCCAGCCTCCAGGGTCAAATCCACCTGTGTTCACCAGCCTCCTGCTGCTGTCGCACATGCAGAGAGGACAGAAACTACAACAGGTGACGGCTGTTCGGATCTGCCACTGTGAACATCTGCCATGTGGCATGTGTGCTTTTTGACAGCGAGCGGAATCAGCAGCCTCCCCCACAACAGGCCTCGGCACTCCGACAAATGAGAGCCTCCACGTGTAGACACAACACGGCTCGGACACGTGCGCCGAAGGAAAAATACAACGCGCCCTGACCTTGCTCTCGTTTGTTTGGCTGAGATTTTCTCCTCCCGAGCGCTTCCTTGACAACAGCGTTATAGAGGAGAGTATTTATGTCCGTCGCCGTCTCCGTCCACCAAAAACCATCTTTGTTTACAACCGTCGTTAAATCCTCAAAGTACAATAGCATAAATAATATTCTCGCTTGTTTTCACGTTACAATCTCAAGATTGGAAACGATTAACATGATTAACGTCTTCTCCTGGCAGCAGTCTAAATCACAAGGACAACAGACAGCAGATTACACGGCGTCCTCCGGCTATAAACAGTGAATTAGAGCAGTATCGCACACCGAGCTCGTAGCTGAGGAGGGAAGTGATCGATTGGTCGAAGTAAATCTACATCAAATGATTTGTATCCGAGAAGTTATGAGATTTGGAGAAGATATACGAGTTATGGTGATTTGTAGCCGTGCTAGCAGTGTAGCTCAAGTCAGGTCGGCCTCATCCTGAACAAGCTGAGGGACTTTTTCCGGAAAATAAGGTTTAAAACACTTTTTTCCCCCCACAGACAGAAAACACTGACATGAAACCATCAGCTCACCGCAGCAAAGCTCCGGAACAAATGTGAGTTTCGTTTCTAATCTGTGTGATATCCTGCTCTTCCCTTGCCTTGTAGGAGTCCGTCTGCAGCCACACCAGACCAGACTGTGTGGTGAATCTCAACCGTGACACACAACCGTGTCAGAACATCGTATATGTGTAGTAAAATACTAGACACACTAGGGCTGCAACGATTCCTCGAGTACCTCAAATAACTCGATTACAACTCGATTACAAAAAATGATCGAGGAATTTCCTCTGCCTTGAAGCCTCGTTTAATTAAATTTAAAGCGCGCGTTTCGCACGGATTCTTTTTAGTGTGACACAACGTGCTTACGTCAAAGGCTACGTGCATTGAAAATAAGGAATGCGTCCCGTCACGTGTGTCACCATGCGCCATTTGTGTATCTGACAGTCAGGTCACACACCACACAATTCATTTGAAAAACAGCGGAAATTAAGCAGCTTCTTTGGTGTTTCACCACCACCGAAGAAACTGGCAGTCCGGAGCCGCCCTGATTCGCCCCGATTACTCGATTAATATTCGATAGAATACTCGATTACCAAAATATTCGATAGCTGCAGCCCTAAGACACACTTTTCTATTCAAGAAGCTTTAAAGTAATAGTTTGGGTCTTTGGTGTGGGGTTGTATGAGGTGCTGATCTATAGTCAGTTTGTTACCTGCAGTAGATAATGTCAGCTCCAACTTAAAAAATATACATCCTGTTAAGTGCACACTAACATTTCTGGCACTTTACGTTGTCGTGAAACAGGTTTTTTATTTGGCGCTAGATCCTCTCAACCGGATAACGTCCAAATTCTTACGCACAAGCAGGATGTAGTGCCAAAGGAAAAGGCTGTTTGATGGCAACGTGCTTTAAAGCTAACCTGACTCTCTCCAGATGCATTTCGTTCCGCCTAGCTCCACTCACATCCATCTGGGATCGCTCCCGTTGGGAGGGATTTCGGCACCAGATTTTATGGTAGAGCCAATCAGGACCGCCGGGCGGGAGTTTCATCGATGTGACGTAGTGGAGAAGCGACTGCTTTGATTCAGACAACAATGGCGGCTCGCATCGAGGAAGCAAGTGTCAACATTGATGCTGCTATTGCATCCGTGTCGTCCAATCTACCCAATATTTTTTCGTTAAAAGAACGTCGCCCTCATCGACGTCACAGGTTGGTTTCGATGTGAGTGGTTGAAGTAGCACGTCAGTAAAGATGACAGACAAGTGGTTTATCCAATCATATGCAAGGATTTTTGATAAGGCCCAGCCTTCTGAAACACATCTCCAATGGAGCGATCCCAGGTGGATGAGTGGAGCGAGGCGGAACGAAATTCATCTGGCGAGAGTCAGGTTACTGTAAAGCGCCAGAAACAGATATATGGGACTTGTTTCAGGTGTTAAACACGTCTTACTGCTGGTTCGGTTTACAGCAGCACAACGCTCTGCTTCGTGCCAGTGCTGCTTCTCCACACAGGGGGAGAAGCTGACGGTTATCTAATGCAGGTGACACACTGACGAGGGATAATATCAAACACACATAATTCATGCCACGTACATAACGTAACGTTACACCATCACATCATTAACATATGTGCAACGATCTTTTTCTAAACCAAACTAAAGTAGGTTTGTTGCTTTATTTTGAAAGTCTAACCGTAATTTAAATATTTATTGTTGCCATCATCTTTCCTGTGGAGTGATACAAAATATTATATGAACCGACATCAGACATCAAGTGACTAAAATAATAATAATAATAATAATAAAAATATGAGGTCAATTCTTAAATCCAAAAAGGCAGACAGATACATATTAAACTTTAAACACAGCTAGTATACTAGTTGTTTAAAATGTACATTTACTCTCTCAGTCGCTCAGTATTCAGTATCTTTACTAGCTACAGAGATTGTTTTGCCTTGTGAACTGATCTGAGAACAGTCTCTCCTCACAGACGAGGTGTTAAAGTGTAGACAGCAGGTTCCTTATATTCATAAGATGCTGTATGAACAGTCTGATTTCACGTCTCAAACCGTCGAGGGCTCAGATATATATTAGATTTACTTTGAGCTTCTGTTTACAGGGACAAATCTTTCCATCACAGCCCAGACAGTCATTATTTCTGATGGCTGGAAACCGTCTGTGCAGAAACCGGCAACCGCAAGCTGTTGCCACCAGTCTCAGAAGATCTTTTCTGTTCTTTTTTTACATTTGACAAGAAAATATGAACATGCAAACGCATCTAAACTGCAAAAACATCATGTTTACTAGCAGCAGAAGTGGATCTGTTCGAGGCTGAGATGCACGTGGCTGATGGCGACCGTGTTCCTCATGTGACTGATGAGTATAATTCACTGTGTCTAATATGCCGTCTTTGTGTTACTGAGGGTGTAATTAACGGATGCCGGCGCACGAAAACGCTCACGTGATTTTCCCGTTGCAGGATCTTTGCTTTTTCGGTCACGTGTGCAGTTCAAGCGTGTTCACGGTGATGTCATCTCTTCTCAACAGACAGATCACTGCTCAGCATATTAACACTGTCGGATGATCAGCAGACTGCAGATGATCGGGCCTTCACACCGAGACACGAAGAGACCAGCAGAGGAATGTAACCGAGTAGATTTACTCAAGTACTGTGCTTTAAGGTCCCATGTTAAGCCCATTTTCTGGTTCATACTTTCATTTAAGGTGGTCAGGGTTAGAGTTTGGGACGCCGAACCTCCAGACTTTAGACGGAGGTTTTTAATCCATGTCTGACGCAGTTTCTCCGTGAGTTTTCTAAACTTCTCGCCGTTCTGCGTCACTACTTTAGGGACTCGAAAGTAGCTCTTCCTGTCCCCCATCTGCACTTCTTCACAGCGATGTGAGTTCATGTGCAAACAGTCTGAATCCTCTGTTTTAGTGACTGTCTCTTCAAAGCCCCCTCCCAAAAAGCCCACTCTGCTCTAATTGGTCAGCTCTCACAGGCCTGAGCAGGCTCCACCCACATCTGCTTTATAATCAGATGAAGTCTCACTTTCTACATCTTCTTAATCCAGCTACAAATTAAGTGTAATGCTCTCTTATCAGTTATGACCTTCCAAACAATTAAGCCTTTCACATTCATCTTTAAGTGAAAGGAATTTAATTAAATGTACATCAGAAGGTGATTATCGTATGACTCATTTCTGAGGAGATTCAGGAGATATATCCATATTTCTATGTCAAATAAAAACGTGTACGTCCGGGTGATGCTCACTTATATGAGTGGGTACATCCATTCTCCTCTTTTCTAAGAAAACTCTTATAAAACTGAACTTCACATGCTCATCAAGTCCTCCACAGTCACATCTGATCCTCAAGGTAGCCGACCACGGACGCAAAGTTGAAGCGAGGTACGTCTGATGGTCACTGGTTTTTATCCACAACACACAGTGATTCGTTAAGAGGAGCTTCTTTGTGCGTGTGATGAGTCAGAATGCATTTTTTATTAAACCAACTGTTAAGTAGAAGGCCACTCGCATTATTTCAGATGTAAGAAGGTACCGCAGCTCTAAAACTAATCTGTCATGAAGACATGAGTCACATCTTTGAAAAGGTTAATAAGACAACTTCCAATAACATGGATTGTGAAATGAATTGGTCAGTAATAGAAAAAGGAGGACGGTGTGTTCATGTCAAACTCCCAGAACAACTGACTATGTTAGACGACTGATGTTCATTATTCATTTTAATAACCCACAGGCTCAACTCATCCTGAATGTTAACTCCATGAGTTGGTTGAAAACAATTAAGATGTGTTAAAACAACAACTCTGGTAAACGATTTGTTGGGAAGACGTCAGATGCCTGAAACATGGTTTGTCGTTACGGCAAGCTTAGGCGATTTCCACTTTTTGTTCTACGGCATAAAATACATCAGTAAATACCTGACGTTTGAATTAAAAAGGTGTTAATGTGACTGTAGAAGTCGTCAGAGACATTAAACTTCATCACACCGAACACGGAGACTCATCTAATCAGTAGTCCTTCTTTACAGGCGGACTGTAGTTAGAAACTATTCTCAACACTAACTTGAACATTGAACAACTATAACTGCAATAACGTGGCAGGAACCAGGGCGATGCTAACGTCCTCGTTAGCCTACAGAAATGCATCATCCCTGCAGCACTTGAACACAACTTTAAAAGAGGTTTTTACAAAACTACCAACACTCACACATTCTCTCAACTGACTTTTGGTTTCACGTTGTTTGAGAAAGCTGTCAAAAGATAATACGACGCATCACCTGCAGCTTCACGGCAAATATTCACACAGACGTCGCGTCAAGTGATAATCGTCCACGACACACCGGAGCACTCGGTTCTTGGAAAGCAGCACCTGCTGACAGGCTGCTCTGTTTCAGTTTCTTGTACTTTTCTTGTAAAAGCAGTTTGCCAAATGCAGTTTTTTCTGGCACCAAACGAACGTGAAGCTCTCCACACAGCGACCTCTCGCTGCCATTTGAGCCTGCCAACATGCACGTTTGCCAAAGCCCGCTGACATTTTCTCACAGTGGAGTTCAGAGGGAGCATAAATTTAGGAGACTATTTATTTATCTACTTGATCACCGCTCCGCAGGAGCCGCTGCAGTTTGAGCCACAGTAAACAAACAGCTAATCCATCACTGTAAGTGAATTTGGTTATATTGGATTTATGAGGCAAGAAAAATACTGTCATTAGTCTCACTGTCAGGAATAATTCAGCCTTTTGTCTCGGTCCTGCTGCTCTACAGCTGCAGGCAGTAATTTATGCAGAAACATAATGGCCTCATGAAATACAACGAATGCTCTCTGAGTACCGAAAAACACAGGGAGCAAATTTACATCAATTTACATCACCGGCAAAATGGACCAAAGCTGTTCTGACGGGCGGCTTTATTTTTTATGCTTTTACTGTAGATTATTCTGGAAAAGTAAGTGAAGAATTGATTAATTCAGCAGGGATCAGGAAAAATCCCCCCGAATAAATGATGGATAAATGGAAACATCTTTGGTCAATGAAATCTTTCTGCAACTGAAAATGTGATGAACTGAAATGAGACAATGTGTTTGTTTGTATTAATTAAAATAATTAAGGATTTGTATTGCAGTTTTGACCGGATTAGTCATGCTAGCAGCAACAACTATGACGTGGGTTGTGTACGGACATTCACGGCGCCCGGATGACGACGTTGATGATCTCTGACTTTTCCATCATGAGGTTGACGTTTGTGGTTTTTGGGTGAAATGCCTCAACAGGGTCCGGCTCTGCACTCTGGGCGGAAGTTGATTATTTTAAACTCACAAATAAACTCACAGTTAAAACTACAGCTGCTGTAACATAAAAAAAATATATCCTGGCTTGTTGTTTCGATATATTGTGTTTTTGTTGAGCTAATAAAGTGGATGCTTCGGCTCAGAGAGGTGAAGCAGCCTGCTGTTGTCTGACTCGTGATAAGGAGTCTGGCTCCGGCTGGCACTGAGAGGCCGGGAATGACAATGACCCCGACCCGGCCTGCTCGCCAGTCCAGCCACGCAAAGACAGGAACACCCACCATGACTCCAGACCGGCCTGGACGACAGGAAACTACAGCAGAAAACTAAAAGATTGAAAAGACAGGAGAGGAATACAAACGAAGAGAAGACGGGAGAGTCGGAATTTAGCTGTTTCACTTGGTGTGTTTCTCAACTTGCACATTAAAGGAAAGCATCAAAGAGAGGAGAAGTGGAAACTGTGTCACTGCAGCGTGAAATCATCCTGATTAATACCAGAGAAAGAAAAAAAAGCCTAAACAGGAAAACTGTAAACAATTTCAGCGTATGTGGAATGTAATGTATTCATGTCGGTTACGTAAAGGAAAACTAGGCTAATGGATTAGAGCTTCATTAGGCTGAGAGAGCGAGCAAAGAAGAAAGTATCACACAGAACATGAAAGTAACACGTCACAGAAAATGTGTTGCATGTAGGGTGAGAGAGAGATGGGAATGTAATGACTGCAGACGACCTGCTGAATGTAAATCTACCTGTTAATACCAACACTCAGCAGAAGGACGCACATATGATTAAAGAGTGTCAGCCATGTCAACAGGTGCTGTGCTGTGACACCATTAAAGCTACATAAAGGTTATATTACATTACATTACATACATCTGATTGTTACTCCCTGTAGTCTGGTTCTCTTTCACTGAGGTCTTAGTATTTCATAGGTTTTTGATTTTCATTTTGACGGCCAAGAAAAAGGAAAACTGGAAAAGGAAAAAGGATTTTTTCCATCTATTCTCATCTTTTTTTTGACAGTAGTAAGCTTCTGAAGTCACAAGAATTTTATTTATTTATTAGAATCTATATATTATTATTATTAAATATCCTTATTCTTGTGAGGATTACTCTAAAAGTACACAGTAAGAGTACTTCATATTATACATGCAAGTAGTCTATGAAGTACTTAGCTCAGCAGTACATGAATCTTGGACTACTTATGGAAAATAAGTTTTTTATTGCACATCAAAGTTGGGCGAAATATCCTTATTCTTGTGATCTGGTCAGGATTTTGACAAAGGATTACTCTTAAAGTACACAGTAAGAGTACTTCATATTATGCATGCAAGTAGTCTATGAAGTACTTAGTTCAGCAGTACATGAATCTTGGACTACTTATGGAAAATAAGTTTTTTATTGCACATCAAAGTTGGGCGAAATATCCTTAATCTTGTGATCTGGTCAGGATTTTGACAAAGGATTACTCTAAAAGTACACAGTAAGAGTACTTCATATTATGCATGCAAGGAGTCTAGGAAGTACTTAGTTCAGTGGTATATATATATTGGACTATTTATGGAAAACAAGTTTTTTATTCCACATCAAAGTTGGGTGAAATATCCTTATTCTTTTTCTCTGTTAAGGATTTTGACAAAGTATTACTCGAAAAGTACACAGTAAGAGTACTTCATATTATACATGCAAGTAGTCTATGAAGTACTTAGTTCAGCAGTACATGAATCTTGGACTACTTATGGAAAATAAGTTTTTTATTGCACATCAAAGTTGGGCAAAATATCCTTATTCTTGTGATCTGGTCAGGATTTTGACAAAGTATTACTCGAAAAGTACACAGTAAGAGTACTTCATATTATGCATGCAAGTAGTCTATGAAGTACTTAGTTAGCACGTTCACATCGCGATGACGATGAAAATACGATTAATCGTGCAGGCCTATTTTGGTATTATATGATTTTGGTATTTTAGTATCCAGGTTTTTTCGACGTCTTTGCATCTTTTTTTCTTGACACTACTGAACTTCCATAAGTTGTGCTTTCACAATGTTGTGTGCTGTGGTGGAAGAAGTATCCAGATCCTTTACATAATGTGAGTAAAAAGAAGTAATACCACACTGTGAAAATATTCCGCTACAAGTAAAACTACAACATTTCCTTCCCCTCTCCTCTCAGCAGATTCACAGATGTACATTGCTCTCGGTGTCCCGGTCGTCATATGCTGCAGCATCGGGGTCGAGTCTGTCAGCTCGTCTTGTGTCACATCCTGGCAGAGATCAGATCACCGATCACAGATGGAGAATATTTCCACAAGAAACAGACAGACAGGCCAAACCTCGATAACGTTAACAACACAGATTGTGTTGGGGAAATGCTCCAGAAATACAAAGCTGAGAAATCATGAATAAATATAATGATTTTTGCATTTTAATGATGTTTGTGAATTGTATACTTGCTTGTCTATACTGGGTTATATGTGTATGTAACAACAATTACACAACCCCAGTTTGAGCTGAACTCTTTCATAAAGGTTCCTTTTTTGTTGTTGGTAGACGTCCTCAGATTAAATCCTCCTTTTCAAGTAAAAGTCTTACATTTAAGATCCTATAAAGTACAGAAAGAATGTAAAGGATCAACCATATCGGTGACTGACATGTTATTTTCTTATGGCATTGTTAACAGCATTGTTTGACTGGTTTCCTAAAATATTATATTTCCTCCACATTTAACTTTTTAAAGGAGCATTTCAAAATATATACCCTGCAAAAAAGTAATTAGGGATGTTGAGATATTTAAGTGTTTCACTTGATTGTTTATTCTGTGATATCTGAATTTGTATTTTGTGAAAAATAATGCAGCACAGTTAATTTAACTTTTACTCGCATATCCATGCACGTGCATATCCCAGAATACCTAACTGATTTTGAGTAGTGTATCTATTCAAGTGGTATTTTGGTTGACATTAGACTGTTTCCTTATTTTAGGTATAAGACACTCATCTACGGCGGAAGATAATACTGGATAATCATCTCATTTTATCTTTTCATGAGGCTCAAACATCAACAAATATCAACAAGAAACATATTGAGAAAAATAAGAAATAAGATACACCACTCTTTGAGCGTCATTGGAGACTGAGTGATTTACTTTTACTACTTAAAGGACAGTATTGTTACAGTATGCTAGAAGTCAGTACTCGTACTTATGTAAATGATCTGAATACCTCCTCCACCCCTGATAATAACAGAGTGTATGGCTTCAGTAAGTGAACATTGCTGCCATCTGGTGGACAGAAGAGTGAACGACATGTCTTGTACTTTCCCTGCTGAACTCTCAGAAGGAGATTTTGTTTAGTTGCTCAAAGAAACAGAAAGAAAGAAAAAACAATTGTGTGCGTCAAAGCTCATTTTAAAAGCGCTTCCTTTCCCATCTGTTCATTTGCCAGCCTTCCCATAAGCCACTGCGTGCGTGCCGTTCCCATGGCAACCGGTCAACGCAGTGATTCAACAGTGAGGAAACAGAAAAACCTGAAAGATTTCACTGGACGGAAGTCTGCCTGGATACTGGAGACATGTGAGTCATGTTAACAGGACGGGACACAAAGTGAGACTTAATCTATCATTAAACATGACGTAATGCTGCTGACTGATTATTAGAATCGATTTATACGAACAACAAGGCTTGATTAGTTTGACACGAGCTGCGTGTTACACGGACTTTATTAATTCAATCTGATTAAAATAATTCTAATTAGAGATTACAATAATCCGATAAAGATGTTTGTTTGCATGTCCAACGTATTTAGAACGTTACTTTATTTTTGACATGCGCAGTGGGTCCACCTGCTGTGACGCGTCTAGTCTGCGGGTGTCGCGCCAAAAAGTGATCGTCTGCCTCGTCTCGTCAGCTTGGAATTCTTTTAAAGGACCATTACAACACAAAATGGGTCTTTTCACCTGCCAAAAATTGATTGAAGACCAAATACAGTTAATGAAAGGTGATTTCTGCCTAAATATGACTTGATCTCATTCATGAGCTTCATACTATAAACACTAGAGCTCACATGACAGCTTTCAATCCTTTTAAAGGACCATTACAACACAAAATGGGTCATTTTCACCTGCCAAAAATTGATTGAAGACCAAATACAGTTAATGAAAGGTTATTTCTGCCTAAATATGACTTGATCTCATTCATGAGCTTCATACTATAAACACTAGAGCTCACAGGACAGCTTTGAATCCTTTTAAAGGACCATTACAACACAAAATGGGTCATTTTCACCTGCCAAAAATTGATTGAAGACCAAATACAGTTAATGAAAGGTTATTTCTGCCTAAATATGACTTGATCTCATTCATGAGCTTCATACTATAAACATCTAGAGCTCACATGACAGCTTTGAATCATTTTAAAGGACCATTACAACAGAAAATGGGCATTTTCACCTGCCAAAAATTGATTGAAGACCAAATACAGTTAATGAAAGGTGATTTCTGCCTAAATATGACTTGATCTCATTCATGAGCTTCATAATGTAAAGATCTGAGCTCACAGGACAGCTTGGAATTCTTTTAAAGGACCATTACAACACAAAATGGGTCTTTTCACCTGCCAAAAATTGATTGAAGGCCAAATACAGTTAATGAAAGGTGATTTCTGCCTAAATATGACTTGATCTCATTCATGAGCTTCATAATGTAAAGATCTGAGCTCACAGGACAGCTTGGAATCCTTTTAAAGGACCATTACAACACAAAATGGGCATTTTCACCTGCCAAAAATTGATTGAAGGCCAAATACAGTTAATGAAAGGTGATTTCTGCCTAAATATGACTTAGATCTCATTCATGAGCTTCATAATGTAAATATCTGAGCTCACAGGACAGCTTTGAATCCTTTTAAAGGACCATTACAACACAAAATGGGCATTTTCACCTGCCAAAAATTGATTGAAGACCAAATACAGTTAATGAAAGGTGATTTCTCCCTAAATATGACTTGATCTCATTCATAAGCTTCATAATGTAAAGATCTGAGCTGAGAAAACTGATTGAAAACTGCAAAACACATCCAAACATGGGAAGCAAATGCTATGTATAGTGCCCAGATCAGATAAAAACAATGCAGAGTCACGAGGATCATTGCAAAAGTTAGGCTATCATATCTTTATTGAAAACCCACCAATAAATCATATTCACTATAGTCTAATTTCCGAAGACAGGGCTAAACAAAGTCATCAGACATACCAAGCACAGACACGTATATCACGTAATTGCCATGTCTGATTTCGCTACAAACTACACTTCTTTTGGTCACAGTTGTAATAATTAGCCTACGTAACAACAAACGTTAAACTTTCGAAGACACATGCCTTTGCTATGATTACATTGTAATGCAGTTGTGTGTATCAGCATATTATGACCGGTTAATCTAGAGAAAAGCAGACGTTTTTGCGCTACCGCTCAACGGGCTGCTGTGCGCGCTCCCGCGGCCTGTAATCAGATTCTGGCAGACGATCACTTTTTGGCACGAGACCGGAAATATAACAGAAGAAGAAGTTTCTGCCAACCGTTCATGTTTATTGAGCTAACTTTAGCTAATGTTACGTTAGCCTTAGCTAGCTGTCAAGTTGAACTCACCAGTGGCGCTGCTGTCCTCTTGAGAAGGACCAGGAGCCGCAGATGTTCATCCATAGGTCTGTCTGGGTCGGAACCACCTTGTAACGTAACGCTCGTAGTCTGTCTTCAAACTTCTCTACAGCGGTTCCGGCTTCGTTCATCTGTCAAACACTTATTTAAAACACTTTGTTTCATTAGAGACCTCCAACACATGAGTAGTATCAGCCACAGGCCTGTTTGTTGTCCTCCCGCCATGTTTTTGTATCTCCTGGAAGGAAAGCGCCGAAGCCACGCCCTTTTCCGGTTTCACTCACGGGACTTTATTTTGTAAAAAAAAAATATAAAAAAGAAAGACAAATAATTTATCGATCCTGTTTGAATTGTGTCATGAATCACATATATGATGTTTGTCGATTCAAAAGATAAATTTCCGAGTCAATAAAGTCTCAGTTTGTCATCAAACTAATGAAATATAAGACGTGAAAATACGTAACTACGCAGCCAGCAGTCTCGTTAGTGACGTCATCTCGTAACTTAAACATTGTAGAGCTGCTCCTGAATATCAGCAGCTCACAGAACAGACCAAAGTCTAGTTTAACAGAACTGTGGTCATCAATATGAGCAGATTTATTGTGATTTTCATCTTTTTTTACACCGCAGTGAAGTTAGTTTTAAGTTGGATATTCGCCAGACATTCGCTCCGGTTAAACCTCTTCTTCGCTCTGGGCTATTTAAAGCACAGATATTGTGTTTAAAGCTATTGAGAAGCGATTGAGCTAAAATGCTAATATTTACATATAAAAATTAATAAAAAATATGAACAGATGTAAAATGTAAAAACAAGAGGTGTGTCTCATGCAGCCAGTGGAGTACTATGATCCCACACTGATTTTGACTCAATTGATCACATGACCCAGAAGCTATTGAGCTAAAATGTTGTTGTTGGTAACATAAATAATATATATATATATATATATATATATATATATATATATATATATTATTTACAAAGTACTGACCTGTAACCTTTAGTTCACTCTGAACCCAGCAGAGGGCGCTGTGACCAAACACTTGTGCTCAACTGCAGCAGTTAGAGGAAGTATTTACATCCTCTACTTAAATAATGTACTAATACCACACTGTGAAAATGCTGTATTGAACATGTTTATTAAGTAAAAGTATGTAAGCATCACCAGGAAAATGTACTTAATAATGATTATTTAGATTTTTAACTAATACGCTGAATATTTTCTCCATTAATCAATTGTAAAAAAATCTCTATGGGGTTAAGTTGCATGAAAAGAAAAGACTGAAGTACAGAACCTCAGACTTGCACAGTACTGCTCAGGGGTTGTAAACTCTCAGACGAGCTCTTCATACTGCAGATGTGACCTTTCTGTCAGAGCTGCTCTCAACATAAGCAGGATTACGCCTCATGTTAGACAGCACGTATACGGAACGTCTACAGCGGAGGAAACACAACCTGCTGGATGGATGTAATGAATCACAAAGTAAAAAATGGACTGAATCAACTTGCTGGCAGCCTTGATTTTAACTATCAGACGTGTAAAATGCATAGTTTAGGCTCCACTTCGTGTCCGTTGCGATTCTTTAAACAAGCTAATTGTGAATATTACGTGAGTGACACTCTCAGTTGCAGGACTGGAGTACATGTACAGTTTGGTGTTGCGGTTTGAACTTTGTCACATTTGTTAAGAGCCCAAAATATATCATGTCCTGCAGGAGGGAAACTGCTCTTAGATTTCATGTTGCATGAGCGAACACTTCGGCTTCTGCTCTGCACACACCAGCAGCAGCAGCACACCTGTGGTTCTCCATTTAAACAAGAGCGGTCGGGAGAAACCTGAAATCCACTTTGAAGTGATCTGCTTGTTGTAGACGCATAAATATGCATGAGAGGAATTTTATACGAGCGAAGATGAAAGACTCCAAGCGTGTGTGTGTGTGTGTGGTTGTGTGTGTCACCTTGTTGTGTTTTCTGTAAGAAAATCACAGAGTTCATTCGGCTGTTTCGGAAATTTCATTTTGATCCTGTGTTTCTGGGATCAGGACAGGAATGATAAGTACAAGCTGTTCTCCGAGTATCAGTTCAGTCTCCAGTTTAAAATGCTGACAGCCACTGATGCATTACATTCACTTTACATTTATTGAACGTCACTTGCTGAACAGTATCTTTCCACTTCTTTCTCTTGATGTCTGTCACCGCTGCCACTAAACAAACCTCTGCTCAGACTCGGAGGTGTCCTGACTGGATCTCCTTCAGCTCAGTCTTTCCTCGTACACCTTCGTCTCCAGACGGGATTTCCTGTCTGTGTCTGAGGGAGGAGCCGGATCTTAAGAACCCCCCCCAGCTCCCAGCACTGGTTCTGAGATATGTATACTGGGATATGAACTGGGACTGTGCCCGAGGAAGCCAGGGGCAACAGTGAGCACACTCATCCTCACCATGGTTATCGGTGGCTTTGCTTCCTGTCCTCATTGTTTCAGATGAGCAGGAAGGATGAGCCATCGCAAAGTCACGGCTCGTGCTTTTCTCTCTTACTGTAAAGTGTATACTGTAAAACAGGGTGTCTGCTGATCGCAAAGTTGGTTTTGGTGTTGTGTGTCCAGTCACAGGTTGACGGGTTTAGATACAGAATACACATCCAGTCTGCTAATAAACACACATTTCACAGAGTATTTCTCCTCCAGAGGGTTAATCCTGCAGATGCTTAGAGGTACAAAGATTGTGGAGTAGCTCAACTAATTTGAGAAAACAGAAATTAACCCATTTTGAACACCTGAGCACCAAATGTTGAGTGAAAACTAGCGAGCAATGTAACAGAGTTTTAACTGCTCGATAAAAGTGAAGCATTAATGGTTGAACAAACAGCTGAATTAGTTAGCTAAATGTAGCTAATGGAGAATCATTTCAACTAGTTAGCTTAAAGTAATGGATTAATTAATGGATAAACAGTTAAGGTTAGTGAGGTATGGTTAGTAGGAAGCCTAATCTCTTTTAGCCTTTTCATTAGCTGTGTTGAGAAACATGGTCCACCATATTTGTCTCAGGTTTAATTTAACCTCACATTCAACTGCCATCAACACAACCTCTGACACTGATGGTGTAAAACTGATACTTTGAACTGAAAGTTAATGGGAAAATACGAGCTGGATCCAAGAACAACAGTATTTTATCTGTTCTTCCACAGACTGACAGACATCGACCTCCTATCTCTGGTAAACACAGAGCTGAGTGCTGCTTCCTTCCTCGTCCTGGATGAGACGTTTCACACGAGGCCAACATGAAGAAGAAAAAACAGAGGAACAAAAAGCCCAACAAAAACAAAGAGCGTAAAAAGGTGTGAAACATGAAGACAAACAAACAGAAACATGTTTGAGGTTAGCAGCAGGTTAGCTCAGTTTAGCACAAATACTGGAAACAGGGCTAAAAAGCTAGTTTCTGTGATGACTTGTCTTTTTTACACTCTGGTTTTTCACAGATTAAACAAATGAGATGTTTATAGCGAGCTGGAGCTGGTATTGATTTATTTGGTTATGTTTGGATTGAGCTAAGCTAGCTGTTCCCCCTGTTTCCAGTCTTTGTGCTTAGCAAAGGTACGCTAATTGTTAGCTGGATGTAGCTTCATATTTACATACATACAAATACATTTATTCTCCAGCATGTCAAATATTCTTTTCAGCTATCAATTTAAAGATTAATTTCTTCAATGCGTCGTATCAACTAGCGTACTAGCCTGTTTACTTTGGTTAACAGGTTGTATTTTGAGCTAATTAGCTAATCTTGACATGCTAACATGCTAAACAAAGAGAGTAAACATGTTAAACATTGTACCTGCTAAACACATGAGCCTTGTCTTTTTGAGCATGTTAGCATGATGTTAGCATATAGCTAAGTGTTGCAGTAGATTATATCTATAGTATTTAGTTCATTTGTAATTATATAAATGTGCTGATACAAGTGAGCACCATCATCACGTGTTTCATCTAAAACATGTTTCAAGGTGTCCCTGGATGAATCCTGCCGGGCCTTCAGGTCCAACGGGCCGGAGTTTGAGCGCTTCCTGGCAGAGATGTCGCGGTGGTTTTCGGACCGTCAGCAGCAGGTGGACGAACTGTTGGGACACAAGGACACAGACAGAAGTGGATCAGTCCACCTGAAGGATTTCGAGCTCGGTAATCCATCTTCTCTCTGCACCTTGGACTGTGAGAAGCTGCTGCTCTTTTGGGGACAATTACAGTATTTACTGTGATTTGTGGTTTATTACGCTTCAACAACAGCCTTCAGTGTCTGCAGCGCCTTTGAATGTCAGATAAAGATAATCTTGAAGGAAAAAGAGATTAGAAAGAGATATGTGGGTCAGTATACTGAAGTATTCATGGAGGCTGCTGTGAGTCAGACTTTTGATAATACGGCTCATTTCCTCTCGTCCTGCTCGCAGATCAGAGCTGCTGGCTCTGCGAAACAAAACCCGGACAATGTTCCTTTTGTCCGTCAGACTTCAGGCAGACACTAAACTTTTGTACTGAAGTTTGTTTGAGGAGCTCCAAGGAGCCGATTTGAGCTCAGACCTGCAGGACAATGACTTCAAGGTGCAGTGATTCATCAGGGATCAGCTCTTTGTGGAGCCTTCATGAAGTCGCAGACAGTCTTTTCCATTTTGTGAGATCTAACAAACATCACAGAACAGAAAGAAGTGAAGAAATCAAACTCAAAGAACTTGTTCATGTGGGTTTTGTTCCTTTATGGTGTAGATGTTGTTTCAGAAGTCTCCCTCGAATAAATCCTCACATTTAAAAAGTTTGACAAACATTTCATGAACAGTTTTGATCAGAACTCCTTCATCGTTGATCCGTGCGTCCTGACTGCAGGTCTGATGAACCTGAACGTCCCTTGTCAGCACTTTCAGCTCCACGTTCTGACTCAGCTGCTGAAAACCTCCAACAACATGATCAGTTATCGAGACTTGAGCGGACAAGTTCAGAGTCTGAGGTAAAATGATCCGTTTCCTTTCCTTGTGTCAGTATCTGTTCTGTTTGTTTGTATATTAACTGTCTTTTTCTCATCAAAGCTCGAGTGACGGCTCAGAGATCAATACTCGGATATCAGAGGACGTCAGATGTGATCGACATCAGCTGTTAAACACTGAGAAGGACAGGTAACTCAGACGTTAACACAGATTTCAAGGTACTTCTACTAGATTTGTGTATCAGAACTTCTTATTCTGATGACCTCTGTAGTTTAATTGAACAGTGTTGTATTGGTTCTTGTTCACTTCTTCCATCGCTGCTCAATACAGACATGAAAACTTCTTTTAAACATCACATGAATTAGGATAAAAACTATCATTACGTCCAGAAAAGGTCCAACTGTCTCTGTTCTGTCGCTGAACCGGGACAAAGTGAGCAGCTCAGGACAGACTCGAGGCCGAGCTGACGTTCAGTCGAACCTCCGAGTGTCGGAGTTATTCTGAGCGTCGGCAGTAAATCACACTGCGACTGAAACACATGGAGACTCAACAGCTACACAAACAGAGGAGACCTCAACACGACCTCCACACCAGTGTCGGTGCTGGTTTTGACCCGGGTGCTGTAATTGATTTTCTGTGTGTGTGTGTGTGGTAACTAAGTACTTTGACTGAAGTATTGTACAGTACAACTGTTAAGTATTTTCTGCTCTACTTTTACCTTTGCACAACTCGTCAGCTGGATATTAAACTTGTGCAGCTTGTGACAAACACTGAACTTTAATTCATTTCTTACACTTTTCTTGTGTTTCTGGTTTTGTAAAAGTGATAAAATAATGAAAACAGTCACATACATATTGATTCTGTTTGATCTAAAGTCAGATTTCATCCCCGGCAGGTTCATCCGTCTGCGCGTCACACTGATCCCCTTCGACTTCGCTGCAGCACATCCGGGAAACTTTGAGGTGGTTTTGTTGACCAGCAGCAGAGTTTTCCGTCTGATCCGGATCATCCAGGACCGGGTCGGGATCCAGACCTCCAGACTGGAGGTTTTCAGGAGCAGAGTGCCCAGAGAGGAGGCCCGTCTGCCCCCGGAGAGCTCCCTGCAGGAGTGTGGCTTCAGAGGGGGACCGGAGGAAACTCCTCCTGAGGACGCCGTGTACTACGACTACACACTCCTGTTTACAGACTGTCCCATTCTGAACTGTGACCACTACTTCAGGTCCACATCCGGAGACTCTGCGGCCTTCAGGAGCAGCCAGCGGCCATAAAATGTGTTTTTAGCCGAGCTAGCTGCACGGCTAAAACGGTCCAGACTGAAATATCACAACGACTATTGGACGAATAACCAAGAACTCTGGTTTCGACATTAATGTTTCCCTCAGGAAGAATTATAATTACAGCGATGATCGGGCCCTCGCCGGCCACATACGTCGGGCTGTGGTGCTCTCGGAGGGCGCGCACGTAGATACATTTTGAGGAATTCGGCCATCTTGAATGGCGTGCGCCGATCATTTTGCCGACTTTAGGACGTTCGCAGACTCACCAAATTTTGCACGTAGGTTCAAACTCATGAGGACTTTAATTTGATACCACGACACCTCTCAGGTGCTCAGGTACCCTCTTGGACCCTCAGTCCAACAGGAAGTCTGCCATTTTGATTGCCAATTGGCGCCATTTCCCTGCCTCCTCCTACAGATTTAACAGCACAGACTTCACATTCAGTCAGTATCGTCCTCACATACAGCTAATCTGCTCGCTAACGGTCTTCTTTGCTTATGTAGGTCACACAGAGGCTTCAGTGTTAAACTGAGGCTGTTTCATTAGGTTAAAAGTGTAAGTGCAGAACTTTCCATCACTGCCTGAGCGTTAAACTGCTGCAGCGTCAACACGAACAATCAGGAAGGTTTGCTCTTAAAAGAGGATTAACGTGAGGACGCCGCAGGGAGCCCGACACACTCAGCACCTTCAGGCCCGTTTACACTTTAATTAAACTCTCAGATGTGTTTAAATAACAGCGTTGTTCGAATGTACAGCGGTGTTGTTTCACCGCGGCCTCGGGGGGCTTCAGAGGCTGAACTGTGGCGTCTGTGTTGGAGTCAGTGGAAAAGTGCTTGGCTGGTGAAAAACCACAGAGCGGCTATAAACAGCTGCTGGTGGCGGCCGCTAAAGCGTGCCATGCAGCCGACACACCCAGCGGCGTCCCTGCTGCTCCACCCTGCCAGACGGTTGGATTCCAGCTGCAGAGAGCGTTCAGGGCAAAAAAACCTGCTGCACACACACACACACACACACACACACACACACAACAAGAGGAGCGTTTCCAAAGTCAAAATAATATTTATTCCATAGTTTCAAAAATACTGCGCAATATAAATATTACAAAATTGAATACTTTATGTGTGTAAATGTACTTAAAGGAGTTAAACACTGTTTACATGTGGGCTGAAAACACCGACTGTGGTTCTACAGTGTTAAACGCACTGACACAGATCTGCTGATGTATGAACCGTCAGCTGCTCTCAGGTCAGTAACTCTCAGGTGTTTGACATTGTGGGAACGGTTAGGCGACTGTCGGACGAGAAGACTGATGCCGCTCTCACGTCTGAACATCAACGTGAACTGGTTAGCTTAGCTTAGCATGAAGACAGGAAACAGACAACATATAAACCGATTAGATATATGTTAATAAGGAGCGTTAAAGGTGCTGGTAGGCAGATTTTGTTATATGTGGACAGAACCAGGCTAGCTGTTTCCCCTTGTTTCCACTCTTTATGCTGAGCTAAGCTAACTAGCTATGAGAGTGGTATCAATCTTTGAATCCGACTTGTTGTATTTCCCAAAATGTTGAACTATCCCTTTAATTTTATATAACTACTGTACATATTTGTGTGTAGATTTTGAATGTTGCTCCACTAAAACAGACAATATGTACAACTGACACACAGAAACAGAAACAGGAGTGTTGTTGAAGCTGTATGAAAAAGTGTTTTTGGCTTTTAGCTGAGAAGTTTGAACTCTGAAACCTTCAGATTAGTATGTTGAACTTACATATCCAGCAGTTATAAAGCAACATTATCTGTTTTTGGTCTCCACCACCTCCTGAGGGAAATATCTGACTCTTTAGCTGCAAACTGCTCCACTTTAGAGCCCGGAAGTCCAAGTAAAGAACCTTTATAAGTCTGATCTAGATTGTTTCCTCTCCTGTGTTTATGACTTGACTTGGAATCGATGCAATGAAAGCGGTGAGTGAACCAGAACAGTGAAGTTGTGGCCCGGACAGATAAACAATGAGCTGAAAAAAACTGTAAAACTCTGGGTTTGTCTTTGGATCTATTTCTATGACAAAAATATCGATTACAGCCACTTTAAAGAGGAGCAGGTGAAGCTTCAGTTTGTTTAAAAGCATGAAAAAACAAAAATATTGCAGATTTACCCGATATAAATGTCTCCCTACCCAACGCTGAACCTGCTGGTGTAACAGACCGAAAGCTTTCATGTGTACAGTCGGTCATAAAATAAAAAAATTGAAAATACCCAAGACAATCCTACTGTCTCACATCCAGCCTCACGAAAAAACATCTCCCAGTACGCTGAAATAATCCTGCTGGTGTTTAAAAACACAACATGTTTTTAACTTGTGAGAAAGAAATATGTTTTCATGACTGCCTCGCAGATGACGGCTGAGATGGAGCGTACAATATGCGGTTTCACAGTTTTTAAAAATAGCCACAAAATTGCTGAAAGAATTCCAGTTAGAACCCGACACGAATCGAGCGCTGATCCTGGAGCAGCCTGGTGGAGTTCCTCAGACAGATTACTGCGTACTCAGACACTCAAATACATGTTTCAGCTGTTTTTTCCTCGCCACCAAACCAGAGGAGCGGTTTATGAGTATATGAGGAGCCTGACGCAGAGTTTGTTTGCTGCGACAGCACAATCAGCTCTTACAAACTTGTCCTGACCGTCCGTCGCCCAGAATATGGCCACAGTTGGTCCTGATGAGCTCTCTGAGTCAGTCCTGCTGCTGTCTGGTTGATTGTCTTGACGCAGAAAACGGCTTCACAATAAGTCTGAAAGGAGAAGCTGGAAGTGTGTTTTCCTTTGGTTGGGGGAAATCCCTCGGGTGACAAATACTGACTTTGGAAGTCACAGGAAGGATGAACGTCCCGATTGCACTCGATCGTCCAGCACAGCTCCTCATTCAGCATTTAGTCGTAGCCGAGCTCTTGCTGCTCGTCTTAGAGTCGATCTTCGCCACCAGCAGTCTGAGAGAGTCTCCTGACGATCGGATCAGTTCTCGACCGCTGAAATGAAAACAGAGACGGCTGTAAACACTCAGCAGCAGAGAGAAGACGTCAGACTGCGTGTTACTTTAACACTTACATGTTGTAGTCCATCCCGACCAGGCTGATGCCGTTCACAGCCAGGACTCGATCTCCTGTCCTCAGTTTCTGACAGCGAGCGGCAGGAGAGTCGGGAACCACTGACTTCACATAGATACCGCTCATTCTCAGCTGAGTTTTCTACAAGAAGGAGAAACAGGAGGAGCAAAAGATTACTGACAGTTCACTGACAGAGTAAGAGTAAGAACATTATTGTGATTAAATGTGCAGTTTCAGTCTGTTGAGTTAAAACCCTGAAGTTTACGGTGTGATCAGATTAGATCTGAGCAGCTGCACAAGGTTTTTCTAAGTCCGGATTATATTGTGTGAAAGCATAAAAGCTGATTTGAGACAATCCAGATCAGAGTTGACCTTTCAAATTCATTTCACTCAACTCGTATGTGAGGTATTAAATCAATGTTCACCGTACCGTTCCATCCACGAGCGCCAGGCCGAGACCGTGAGGTCCTCTGTGGAGCTCCACCGTGAACACTTCCTCTATGTCTTCTTCCTCTTCTTCCACATCGTCAGTCTTTAACTCAGCACTTCCACTGGCTGAACAAACAAACAGAAAAACACACGCTCACATCAGAACAAAGTGGTGAAACACTGAGACAACATGATACAAACTTCCACAGCTGGTTCTGAGTTCTGTAAATGAAGCTCATTAAGGAAGTTTTGTTTATTACAGTTTGTCTTCGTCACTTAATGGTTGAATTTCTGCTCCATCTTCCTGCTCTAATCTTATAATTCACAATCTCGTTCTCCAGCGTTGGTGCACATTAGATGGAGAGTTTAAACCCTTAAATCACCTGCAGACCTGTTAGCCTGAGCAGCGTGAACTGAACGAGGACATGTTAGCATGCTGCGGCGCTGTAACAGGGACTTCCTGTCCTCCTCGGACTCATGTGGGTCGTCCTGTCACAACACCAACGCAGCAACAGTAGCACCCCCCCCCAGAAACCCTGTTCCCACCCCTGCAGCTCCCGCCCTCCCTCCGCCTGTTCCCAACATGCAGCCTGTCTGCCCCCCACGCAGGACCTGCCCCGAACAATGCCGCTGCCGATTAAGATTCCACGCACCAACCCAACTGTAAATTCCCATGACAGATCGGCCACTGCTCTTTTCTCTCCTGACATCACCACCTCTCTGTAATTCTTGGGGTCAGATTAAAGGATTACCAAACTTTCAAAATAACATTAGCCGCCGTTAGCCGAAACCACAGAGGTGGATCGTACGCTGGAGGACAAGGTATGGATCTGCAAGGGTGGGAGGACGTGCAGAGCTGCCATCAGGGTGTAAAAAGCAAAATTACTCAATAAAAATAGTAAACAAAGGCCTTTTTTCCCCAGTTCTTATTTTTATAGTGTTTCTTTTTTCTTTTATTATTATCTTTAATGTTGCTGACTGAGTTTAATCCTGCCAAGGCCACAATAAACAAGTAACTTCTAATTATTTTCATGAAAATCAATTATTGTGCTGATTATTTTCCTGGTTATTAATTAATCGTTTAATTCATTAAACATCAGAAATCAGTAGAAAATGCCTGAGCTCATAGTTTCATCATAAAATGTTCAATGATATTCTGTTTACTTTGGACGCAGACAAGAGGAGCTGCGACTGTTAAACGTTTCACCATTATTCCTGAAAAAACACTTAAATTAACTAAACTCTACATTGTACAGATTGAATAAGTTGTAAACCAATTAGTGCAGCTATACATACAGAGATGGAACCAGATGGTTCGGTTTCAGTGTAATCCTCAAACCTCTTAAAGCAAATTGCTTTTATCAAAGGCCCCGACAGAGAAAACATAATACATCAACTAACCAATGAGAGTAAAGACGTCTGATTAAGATCAGTAAAACCCTGCAGATTAAAGCCTTTCAGTAGCAGCACACAGTCACAGTGGGGGGTCTGTGAGGTGGCGCATTAACACAGGTTGAACCTCTTAAATTCAAACACAATCACATGTGACGAACAGTGTTTCTGAAGGTCCGCTTCACATCTGAGAGCAGGCAGAGAACAACCAGCCTCTCTCCCCCTGAGTTAACCACACAGAATAAATCAGCTTATACGTCCTTTGTTTTGACTTAGTTGTACAAGTTTTACTGCTTTTTCTGCAGAGATAACAACACCATACATTTTTGGCAGCCTGACAGTAAATGCAACCGTAAACCGACACAATCTTCTCTTCAAAGGCTGTTAAAACAAACTGGATGTGTTCTACTTCGGATGTTTTGATGTCAGATGTCATGTAACACCCTTTGTGTTGTTATTGACTTGTTTCTCTGAATAAGTTGAGGGAAAAGAGCAACATCTAGTCAGAATCAGTGTTATTAGCATTAGCTAATGCTACGTTGCGTGGATGTTCCTCTGTGCAAGTGTTCGTTGCTGTTCACGTCAAAACAGGTTGATTAAAATCCAAGTACCGGACATATTTAGATATATTTGCAGTAGATGTTGCATATTTTTGTTGAATCTGGTGTGGAAGCTGTCTGACCCAGGTGTGGACCAAACAACCAGATCAAAACCGCCTGAACAAGCGGGTCCCGGTCTGCTGACTAGAAGACTCTGTTGGGTTTAGATTACAAAATCTAAATTACTAATAAACCCATCTAAGTGTATACTGGACGATACGGTTGTTGTTTAGTGTTACTGCTTTAGTTAATTCACAGACATGATTGTTATCTATTGTTTTTATTTGATATTCAACATTTGATCGTTTATGTCGCTGTTGAGTAGTTTGTTATTTAAGTAGTAACTTTTTCTGTGACATTATTATCCTTTGATACTGTATATCTGTTTACTGGTTATTTACTTTTATTGAACTTGTGCATTTCTTTATTGCTGTTACTGTGGTAGTTCCCTTTTTTGTATCCCTCTAACTCGTAGGAATGTCTTGCCGTAAAAGAGCTGAATGATCACATCATTTTCCCTCGAACAAACAACCGCTAATGATGATGATGACGTATTTTCGTGTCAGCACCTTGGACTGCGGGGAATGACATTTCATTTCTGTGTTCCTGTATGTGGAAATGAAAAATAAGCTCGAACTTTAACTTTTAACTTGGTCACAGATTGTGGCGTAACACCGGCTCTAAAAATGTCAAGCACTGACACGAGAAACACCCCACCCCACAAACTTAAACTTCTGCTTCCACAGATGACTTAAATGCAGGGAATCCAAGTTAGTCGACGCTCTCACTCGACACCCTCTGACTCCTACGGATGACCTCATGACGGAGGCGTCCAAAAACAATAGGGGTGTGAGAGGAAACACTCTTTCCTTTGCACGGCGAACCCACCCTGCGCAGCCTTTCCACTTGAAATTCCTGAACTCAAGAGTCAGTAAAAGATGAAGGAGAGGACTGTGACGGCACTCCACCTCTTTTATGTCGGGGGGACCTTCATGTGGAACCGTCGGGGAACAAATATGCAGCCGGTCCACGAGGTCAAGTCACTAAATGCTTTCCTTAATAGATGTTGTCAGTCCGAGGAGGTGGAGGAGGTTTTAGGAGGTGACCTCATTCCAGACGTTAGTAAAAGGGACGAGGTCTGAAGCCAAGCGGTCGAATTCTCAGTGACAGAGCTGTGTGTCATTTGAATCAAAACCTGATGTGTGTAAGCGAAGCCGTGAATGGGCCTTTTCAGACGCTGCTGGTTTGTCATCTTCTGCGGTGGAAGTGTGGTTTACTCTTTTTTCACAGTTTCTTTGTGTGGACTCGCACTCCTAAATCTTAATAAATATCATCTGTTGTTAGGTTTCAGTTAATGTCTCTCAGCTGTTAGTGGCTTTAAACGACCACTAAAAGGGAACTATTTTCATCGTTGATTTATCTGGTGATTGTTAGGCATGCTAGCTCTGCGGCTTTAGGGACGACATGTTGGTCTGTGTCTCAGTTCAACAATGAAATATCTCAACAAATACTGGATGGACATTTCATGTTGTACAAACATTAATGATCCCCAGATGATGAATCGTTCGGACATTTTCCTTTAGTGACCACCAGCAGGTTCGCATTTGTGATTCTGAATTAAATGTTTTAATAACTAATGGATGGATTGACGACAGAAATACAGTCTAAAAACCCTGATGGCAACAGCTGAAGTTCACTAAAAAGGGGAAGCGACCTCCATGACGGCTGCCTGAGGGTACGTCTGATCACCTGCGAGCCGTCTGGGAGCAGCAGGTCTCGTCCTGCTCATCTGGGGTGAAGTATTTTACACCTTTACTCTGGATCTTTAATCTGGATTCTGATCTTGAACCTTTTTTTGTAGAAAGTGTTTATAGTTGGAACAAAGTATTCTGTATTATATCAACATCTGTGTTTGTATCTACTTATGTTGTTTGTTTTGTCCCGTGATGAAGATAAATTCGATGCTAATAAAGTTCAGTAAGTTATCAGTACATCGTTCAGTTACCTTTCTGCTGGCGGGCGCCCTCCCGCAGATCCGCCTCCAGCTCGGCCAGCTCCATACCCTGCGGGGTGTTGGGTGGCGTCAGCAGGCAGGACGGGTCCAGTGCCAGGCTCTTGTGGTAGACCAGGTCAGCCTGACCGGGCAGCGTGTTCTGTAGCTCCAGGCTCTTCAGCTTCTGGGTCAGGACCGCCTCACAACTGCTCAGGTCACCGTGAGATCCTCGGGGCTGAGTCGGCTCTGGAGGAGAGGTACAGTCCAGGTCTGCCTCAGGGGTTGGACAGGTAACCGGGTCAGAGGCCACCTGATGGGCGGGATCTTGGACGACCCTGACGGAGGGCGAGGTCGTAGACTGGCTGTCTGTGGTCGTCCCCTTGAGAGGAAAATAAAGTCGATCAATAACAGATGTAGAAACATCAAGGTGTCTCATTTCCTGACTGCCGCTGGCGTCTCGTTATGTTGTTGAGCTCCGGGGTCAGAGAGCTTGTTACCTGTTCCTCCTCATCAGGTTCGGCTTGGGTTTCACTGCGGGGCAGCCGGCGTATGAACTCCTGCAGATGGCCGAGCTGTTCAAACAGAGCAGGCTCCACGATGGGTTTACCCAGCTCCAGGTGGAACGTGTTGCTGGGCAGGATGAGCGGCGGGTGGTTATCGAAGCTCTCCAGGATGTCGCCTGCAGAAAGAGAGAAAGGTCATCCATCACAGATAACCTGAGCTTTATTACAGCTTTCTCATGAAATCCAACGCTTGTAACTTTAAGTGAAGCGGCTGTAGTTGAGTTAAGGCCTCATTTAAAGCCGTAAATACAGTCGAGGACTGATGCTACTGTCGCTGGATCAGTCAAGGTGTTTGACAGCAGGGTGTCCTCAGTCTGACAGGTGAAAATAAGTGAGAGTGAGATGGCGGCTGTCCTGCTGTGAAAGGTGCATTTGAGGGGAAAGTGAGGACTGAAGCTGATTGGTGGAGACAGACAGATCAGACAGGATTACTCTGGAGCAGAGCGTCAACTGAGACAAAGGCTTCTACTCATTTGTTAGTGTGAAGACGTAACTTCGAAATGTGATTACAAAAACACAGGTACTCGGCTGAAAGAAGTATCCGCCACAGATGTGTGTTCTTAGTGTACTTTTTACGTATCAGCTGAGAAATATGAGTCAATATCTGTACTCAAGCTGAAAAAAAAATCTTAATTGGACCACGTTCATCTCAAGCTCGATTCTGATAAATAATCAATTCAGCAACTTTTAATCAACCCATATCAATTTCAGGCTTGAGGTTAGTTCCATATTTATTTTAATATTGAACACTTTGGGGCTCCATACATCTTATCAAAAAGTTGCGATAGTTTCTTCTGACGGAGAATCTACCAAAATGAAAAGACTTAATGAAAGAGGATGTTTCAAGTATAATCAGCGGACAGACAACAGGAGTGTGATGGATTAATGCATCACTGCTTTCTGAGGTCATCTCTGTTTTGCATCAGGTTGTTGAGAACTCTGTTATTTATCCTGATGTTGTGTGCAGTCAAGCATTTTTGATGTCAAGTTTGAACATGCAGGAAACAATAGATTGTTCTGTCTGCTGCTGAGAGAGGAGTCTGGTTACTGCAGTTTACAGTAAACAGACCCGTCTTGGGGACGAGACGGCTCAGAAAATGCTTTTGGGATTATGAAAACTAAAAGGCCTTACTATACACATGCAGCTGCAGAAGACCTTTAAATCATATCACTTAGTTTCTATAAATAAGTCTCAAGCTGCAAAAAACAATTATTTTCATCACTGATTCATCTGACTCCATGAAATAATTCCCCAGAGCCCACGTATCCTCTTTGTTTCTGTTGTTGAACTATTCTTGGACGGTCCGTGTCACTCACCCGTCCTGATAGCGTCCTCTGCATCATCCGGTGATGGCGTCCATCCAGGGGGACAGGCTTTAGCCGAGCTGTACTCCCTCAGCATGTGGTGAAGCTGAGCTGGATTCAGGGCAGCGAACTCTGTCCTGAGAGAAGCCCAGGACGCCTGGACGGACATGAAACAACACAGAAAACGTTCAGAACACTGAGAGACGTGAAGCAAACTTTTTCTGAAACCAGAATTGTAAAAGCGATCCACTTTTACAATCTCAAAGAGGAGCCACAAAAGCACTTTGTAGTCATTGTGAGAATGACAGAGTGGGAGAAACAAGCATTTTCCCATCATGCTTGGTTCCATATAAAGAAACAAAGTCATCGCTACTCTCTCATTTGCATGAAATACACTTTAAACCAATTTTATGATCTAGTAAATATGTTTTCTTCGTGTCACCTCAGAGCCAGATGTGGTAACAAAGTCTCCTGGGAAAATATTTCTCAGTCTGAATGTGAGAAGCCCTTTAAGTTTCCTCATATCACTTCAGCTCCATTCTTTGTTTGTTTGAATCTGCATGCCAATAAAAGGTGAGTGTTCAGTAATTAACACCTCGTTCTTGCTCTGTGCAGCGTGAGAATTGTAAACTTTTATTATCGCTTCACTTCTCAGGCTGCTGTGAAAGTCCCTTATCATGAAATAGTTTCCTTGTGGCGGCTCTTACCGACTTGAGAAAGATAATATTTGATCGCTTGATGACTACAGAAAGTATCTGGAGGATAAGGAAACAGGTGAGTCACTTCATGTGATTATTATAGGACAAACATTACAAACATTACGTCGTTCATTCAGTCTGTCCTGAATTGGTGGAAGTAAGACCTTGCCCAGACATGCCGGGGCCACAATAGAAACCATAAGTTAAATGTTGTGTCCCTGCCCTTCTCTTATAACACTGAGCTCAACAGAAGGTGAAGTTTAAATGCTGCTTATAAACAGCAGAAATATAAAAACGTCTCCGTTTGTTATGTCTGAGATTTAATGTTTGGCAGCAGCTATGTTCTTCTAAAATAAGATGTTGTGTTCTCCATAACTGCTGGCAAAACAGACGACGCCACATCCCCCGAGTGTAATTTACAGCCGTGCCAGCGAGCCACTTCAGTTCTTAAAAAGCCCAGAACTCCAGATGGAAAACTAAAAATCTGTCGAGGGTGTGTGCTCTGCTGCGGCAGCCACAGCGTGACCTCATGAAAGGGCAGGGACACGGAAAACCACCGGCTTCCTAGCAACCATCCAACCCCACGAACAAGACAAGACAAGAGCGATCCTCCGACAGCTGGTGTCAGGGTGGGCTAGTGTTGTGTTTGTGCCCCCGAGATGTTTCAGGCTGGTACCACCGCTGTGAGTCATAAAGTGTAAACAGGTGTCAACCTCACAGAGTAAAATAAGGCTGCACACTTCACCCAGTTCCTCCAGATATAGTAGGTCGATCCTAATGACACAGTGCAGGACCATTTCACATATCTGTGGTCAGCTCAAACATCTTGAAATATATATTGCATTATAAAGTGATAGAAACTAACTCTCATCTATATCACCGATTCCCAACGAGGGGCACTTATTTAACTGAGCTCAACTAGAAAACAGAAAATAAACATCAATATGTTTGTTGAAGGAGAAAAAACAAATTGGAGTAATGCTAACCAACCTGAGACAGCTGTAACACATCAGGCAATTGAGAATAGGTGAAAACTAGCTGGCTAAAAGTAAAGGCTAACAGTATTTCACGTACCAAAGTTAGCTGAAACTAATGGGAAAAAAGTTGAGAGCTGAAATTGTGAGCTAAAAGTCGTGAATATGAATGGATACTTATGGTGTGTTCAGGTGTGTGCCTTTCAAAAACAACATTTTAACTTCGCTCACTAAACTCTAACAGCACCATAAATTATATTCATAAAAGAAAGTTGATTTACTAAAAATAAGACTCATTTGATCCGATGAATCACTTATATAAGTATGCTGGAGAGTTTCTGCAAATGCAGTGGTAAGTTCAAGGTTTCAAATTCTTTTATATAAGCTCATAATCGTTCTATACATTTTACTTTAACAGTTAAAAAAAAGTTAAGCTAACATGAGGGCATAGTGTCTGTAGGCCCACGGTGGTTTGTGATTTATTTTCGGGACTTTTCCACAGATCTCACCCTGTGTTTAACAATATATATACTGGCTTTTGCTTCAGCTCTGACAGTTGTATGTAATGTGAGTAATATGTGGAGGTGGTGGAGTAATATTCTTAGAGATGAGTAATGTCTAAATGTCTAGTTGACCAATCAGACGGCCTGGGCGAAACTACTTGTTGTATAACGTTAGCTAAAAATGATGGATAAACAGCTGTAATTGTTTAAAGTTATGAGGAAACTGTTGAACCATTTGGCTTAATGTGTTAATGTTTAACAGCTGAATAGCTAAAGGTAATGTTAGTTAGTTAAAAGCGATGGAAAAATAGTTTAAACAGCAAAACGTGTGGTTAAATGGTTGAAATACTAAAGTAATGATTAACCGCTTAAATTCCTGAATTGTTAACAGTGATGGATAAACAGCTGAAAAGCTTTATGTCAAAATAGCATAACTTGATATATGTTGGTTATATGAAACATATACGAACATCCCTTTAGCTCACAGTTTACGACTATAAGTTAAACACAGTTGGTAGATATAGGGTTACAAACAGCACATACAGTATAAGCAGCCTTTTCTATTTATAGCAGCAGCAGCACATGGCTACTCGACCACAAAAACATTCAGCAGGCTCCACGTCATCCTCTTTCCAGGTGCAATAAACCCGTGAAACTGGAAAAGTTTCGACCTTTTTTATAACCTGTATTGGTCGGTATGTGTCACACCTGGGTGATTTTATGTGCCGGTGTCTCTTTACGACTCTGGATACCTCAAGTGTTTCATAAGCAGCCTCGTGTGAGCTCACCTTGCTTCTGTGGTACATAGTGTAAACAAGATCTGAATGGGTAACTAAGAGAGCCGGGTACTTAAGGAGGGATTAAATGTTAAGTTGGCTGGCTACCACTGCGCAGCACAAACACTACTAAAACAAATATAAAGCTGTTGTTCCTGTGATGTACACGATTGTTTGAGTGAAACAGTGTGTTATTCCTCAGCATACACTGAACCAGAGGCTTTTAAACGCCATCACTCTAATGTATTTCATAACATTAGAAAGCCATTTGAGCTCTTAGCCACATGTTGCCACTCAGTTTACGTCAAAACAAATAGGATTTAAGCTGATAATATAACATACACACTCCGGCTAACAGGATATACTCAGGTCCACATGTTTTCAAGTTAGATAAGAGCTGGCCAAGCCTTAATCAGCACCATGATGTCCTGAGTTTATCATTTTAGTGTATTTACACTCGCTCTGTTCCTGCAAACCATTTCCTTGTATCTGATCAATGTGAGTGGCACCATGGGAGTTTAAGTGCATCTGCTCTCAAGGCTACTATAACCATAAACTAATTACATGCTTCCACTGACTTGTCACATTTTATGGCGTTATTAGTCATGGTGATCACACTGTTTGCCAACAATAAGAAGTTTAAGATAAGAGGAGTTACACTGCTGCAGTATGAAGGGTTGAATAAGGTTTGGATTCCCAAACATGGAACATTTTGCACCTAACAGATAAACATACATAACTAATGTTGTACTGACACCTTTAAGACAATGAGAACATTCAGGCTGACGCAGACATGAGTCGACGCTCGCAGCTACACCCGCCTGAGGACAGACAAACAGGAAAGGAGAAACGGATGTCCTCTGACCTGCAGGAGGGTTTCTTTGGGTGTAGCCAGCAGATTGACAGCAGCAGAAAGCTTCTGGAAGAACTCGGTGGCCAGATCGCCCAGACCGATGCTCAGGATCCAGTCCATCAGCAGGTCCAGGTTGGCCCGGATCTGAACACCTCGGGACCACTGGTAGAACCCTCCGACAGATCCTGAGGAACATAGTTTTAAGATTCAGTAACAGTACAGGCATGTAAAGAAATACGTTTTTATTACCATTATAGTTATAGTATTATTCTTAGCCCTGTTGCTCACAAATGTCTACCTCATGTTGGCGCCACATGAAAAGTCAGAGCATCACCAAAGTAAATAGGATTCATCGTCTTGGACGCATGAATATCTCAGCGAGATCCATTCCCTAGTTGCTTAGATATTTCAGTCTGGACTGATCAAAACAAAAGCTGAAACAGGTCTAACAGGTTTGTTTGTAGGTGATCTGAAGTCTCACCTCTCTCCATGAGGGCGTTGAACAGCGATGCGTTGATGAAGAAGAAAAGGTAGGCACAGAGTTGTAGCGAGATGTCTGGGTGGACCTGGAAGGCTGTGAGGAGCTTCAGTGCCTCCTTCAACACCTCCAGGATGCCGCTGAGCCCGTCAGGTACTCGCAGCTGACCGCTCTCTGAGAACGGGTTCCCATCCAGCAGACCGGGCAAGGCTGAATACATACTCTGAGGAGAGAGACGGGGACATTTCACATCTCTGCTGAACGATATTAATGTCTGAAGTGTGTAAAACCTCCTCCACCATCACCACTGCCACGGCACCATGGGCACATAAACTACAACATGTCATATGTAGATACAACTTTCATTTGCCTTCATATGACTCCCGATAGTATAAAGTACACAGCAAGAGGGTTGATAGGAAAATTATGTTCTTTCTCGTGCTGTATTGTTGAGTGCTGCTATGTATAGAACATAATGACATAATGATTCAAATAGAGGAAGGCATTCACAGAGTTTACAGGAAACTTTGCAGGAAGGCTTGTGTTTCACAACACAAAGGGCAGCTGGAGAGAAATTAAAAACACTGTCCTACAGTTACACTGCAATCTGAGCTAAAAAGCTCAAAACAGCACGTAACAAAACAGGGATTAAAATGAAAAAAAGAAAATGTGCTCTTTAACATCAAAAGGTCAAATCCTTACCATTTCCATTCTAAGAGATAAGTTTATTTCAGAATAAATTTTCAAATATAATTTATTAGTTTGGCCTCTACTTTGTTAGATTTATTGGAAAATGGGCCAATTTTCCAAGTTTCTAGCAGGTAAAGTGGTATCAGACACTTCCAAAAGATTAAATTTCATAGTAACATCAAACAAAATTACTGTTTATCATTTCAAGTACTCCAATTCCAAAAGATCTGCACCATTTTCTGCAGCCCAGAAGAGTTTTCAGCCTCTTTCAGATGAATGTTTTGTGTCACCAATTTTAAATCCCAACAATTATCCACGATTCCTTTATACAAAGCTGTCAGCAGCAGCTCTTAGGTTGGCTCCACATGGTGAAGACAAACAGTACAAGAGCGTCTGGTGGAAAGAGTCAGGAAATGGTAAAGCAAACCAGACCTTAAATTACAGTTCTTAAAACAAAAGCCCTTTTTACACAGAGATCCCGCAATACTGCTGCAATGAAGACCCTTCATTACGCTGACTTTGCCTTCTTACAGTTAACCAAACAATGGTGACAGCGACAACTGCATGACGTACAGCACACACACACACACCAGCAGTGTTTTCTGAACAATAACAGTCACAGAACAAGACAATAACGTTCATTTAAGGTCCCTGTTTCATGGCAGTTCATCTCGGGACCTCATGGGACGAGTTGTCTCCCTCGTTGGTAGACACTTTCAGTTGCCGTTCTCCTTTGAGTTAGCTGCTAACTGCTGCTAGCTGCTTTTTTTGAAAATACCGCTTGTGGGTCCAATGCAAGACATGTCTTCAACATGTCACACCTCTTTAGCTAACAGGCTATGTTAAAAATATATATTTTTTTAAGCTTTGCGAGGAATGATACGCAATAAAAACCTGTCCAATAGCGTTTGGTGGCTAATCTCAGCACACCAACACTGCTCTTCTTTTGCTTTAAACTGTGTTTTTAGCCTTTACCATCATCTCATAATTGACACTTGTGGCCAGTGGTTGCTGCTCAGCAAAGTTATATAAGTGTCATTTTAACACGCTGCCTTCATGTCATATTTCAGATGCCGTAATTACCACTTTCCAACTTGTAAACAACTCACATCAACATCCAAGTTGTAATCACGCCTGGGAAACTTTCTCAGAGACTTTTCTGAGAGCTCCAGTGTTGTGTCCAGTTTAGACACGCCCTGAACACCAAGCTGTTATTTAAGGTAATTAAAATCTAATTAAATGAACATCGTGCTACATTGTCACTTCACAGTATTTTCAGCCATGCTATCAGCTCTTTAGTGCTAAAGAACAACGTTAACAATGTTGAATGTAGCTTCTTGGAAGTTTTATGTGTTCAAAAACATGACGTCAAATTTGATTATATAAATAAAAGAGGAAGAAGACAGTTCTGCAAACGCTGCAGAATCACACTGTAGGCTGGTTTACTGAAACACCACCTCATTTTCAAGTCCGGCTCTTATCACTACTCTTTCTTCTGACACAGTTCTGCCATTGTTTCATATCTATGACATCATCTGTTAGGTACACACACACACACAAACACACTCTCACTCACACACCATGACTAAGATAATGACCTCAGACGGGCTGAAAGAGGCCATAAAGATGACAATAACCCTGCATGCCTGAGGCAACAGGTCAGCTGACAGTTTACTGTGCGGCTCAGCAGATTTGAAGGTGCTGATCGGTTATCATGGAGACACAAAGACTGTAAATCGTTTCTAAAACACATCTGCGTCAGCACACATTGTCTGTACATCTATATAAAGCCTTCTGTCGACCTAATGATGTGAAAAATCCCACATTTTCTCTTATTTGTATTCTTATCAGCAGCTTTATTTATGCCCTTTCTAGTTTTGAAGTTTCATTCGTATTCTATTTTTAAAAAGGAAGATGAAAAAGAAGTAAAGAAATGTACATTATGAACAGTCAGCCGTATTTCACAGGACATGAACAGGACAACTTTTTCCCCTCTTCACTTCCTTTCCCCTGTTGGGTGTCTCACTGATGACCGTACTTCTTCCTCTGCAGGAAACAGACTGTGAATCCTCCCTTTCTCTCCACCAGCAACAAAAGTAACCAGCAAACACACACTCAAATAACACACTATCAAATTAGAGATACATTTCAATACATGTCACTGCTGTACACAAATCTGGGACTGCTATAGTGACAAGCCTAAAAAGTAAATAATAAATGTGATGAAAAACTGCCTCTGAAAAAGCCACATAAAAGAAAAAGAGAATAAACTGTCCAGTAAGATGTCTCTTTTTTCAGTGAAGGCTGATGTGCAGCACAAGCAATAGAAATATGCCTGAGTATTCATAACAACGGCACAGGCGGTTCCTGCTTCCTTCCCTCCCTTCCTCAAACAGTCACTGTGCAGGGTGGAGGTGTTTCTACACTCTCTGCTGTTAACTGTCTGAGCTGTGATGTCAAACCAGACAGGCTTTAATAAGCAGCTTTAACATGGGAAAGTCACATAAATCTAGTCTGGGAGTGTTCTGTCGGGCTGTAAAACAGGCGGGCTGACTGTCACACAGACAATCCAGACGCACACTGAAATGCATTTCCAGACTTTGAAAAGTCTTCGTCAAAGTGTTTGTCCAGATTTAAGAAAGGCCTTAGAGCGGTATAAATCTTATCTGCAGTACAGACCAGGATCAGTTATGATGGATCATTTTTCTTGGTGTACGCCAAGACTCCATCTTGGGCCCCATTTTATTGTCCTTATATATGCCTTCAGTGAGGTTTTAGAAAATCAAATGTCCCTCATTACTGCTAAGCTGACGACTCACAGCTGAAACCAAATGAAACATAATCTTTGGCCTCTTTTAGTTGTCTTGAGGATTCAAACACTGGATTTGCTCCAACTAAATGAAAGTAAATAAGACGACTATCAGTCCTGTTAATTTCTCTAGAGGTGTAGCCAGTTCTCTTTTGCCTCTGTCATGAAACCTTTGTACAAATTAGGGATGTTCCTTCTGACTTCCTTCCATTTAAACTTAGGTCTGTTAGCTCTTGTTAAATTGCCCTTAACCTTCTTTTTGGTTGTAATTATTTAATTTTACTCTTGACTCAATGCAAATGCAAGCCCCTCAGATGTTCACACAGTGGTTCTCTTCCAAATCAGACAACGAGCAGGTTTTGTTTTTCCATAAACCAGTGAAACCTTGGGAGAAAAGATTGTCTCTTTGTTTATATTCCAGTCAGTGGAAAAGACACCCTGCTTACTATCTCACAGGCCTTTCCTGACTGAGAGCTGGTGTTTCCATTCTTATTGTGTTTTCTGTCTGGAATATGTTCAATAAAAACAAAATTTGGTGTTTACACAGTCCAATTTCCTGCTTCACATGTGAACGACAGGCAGATTTTACAGGTCAAAAGGATGTGAAACATGTCACTGTATGAATGTGTGTGTGTCTGAGGAGATAGTGTATTAATGTGTGGCAGCCAACCTTTGTTAGATAATAGACAGACTGCTGGAAGGTAAACATGATGACTTCCTCCAGGACTGTCATGGCTTCCTCACAGGCTGTCCGAGTCGACGACATCTCAGAGTCCAGCAGACCTGACGACACACACACAAACACATTTTAAACACACACACAACACACTGCAGGTCTAACAGCATGACAGGTGTAATAAAGTCTCATCCACCTTCGTCCTCCTGGTCCTGCCTCCAGGGCAGCAGCTGAGGGACTTCATGCTGGATGAAGTGCAGCAGTTCGATGGAGTTTGCCATCCACAGCACCAGAGGCTGCAGACCTGGGATCAGCTCCTCCATGCTGAGCAGCTGGAGATGTTCGGGTTGCCCGTCACTGGAGCTCCTGATTAACAAAATTAACAACATGACATTTATTACTTAGGGGTCATCACATCTAACAAAATAATGAAATTAGTCACTGTGCCTATTATTTCTATTATCATTCCTTCATACTTCCATTTATACTCAAGTTAACCTTTTTAGATCTAACTTCCTCTTATATTTCTGCAAATCAGCAAATCTTATGTGCAGTTAAACAGTTCCAATTTTCCATTTCCTCTTTCTGAAGCCACTGGTAATGTTATTGCTTTTGCTGCAATGACTATTCAAAATGTCTTCGCCTGCTTGCTTACTGTGGTGGATTTATTAGCTGATGAAACTAACAAATGAACAAAGTCATTCATCAAGTAAAAATGTCAGCCCTTCTCTGTTTCCACTTTCTGAATGTGAGAATTTGCTGCTTTTTCTTTGTTCTCCAGGTTTATAAACTGAACATGTTTAGTTTTACTTTATTTTTAGGACAAAACAAAGCTTTGATTTTCACTTTTTTATTTTACTTGTTTCATCCTAAAACACTTAGTATAAGTTGCAGCTGTTGGACATGTTCCACCTGTGTCCCTACAATCACATCACACTGCTGTCCTTGGGCTTTGATTCAGAGTTTGTTAAACTTCGATAGCTCTGCTCACCTCCCGACTGAAAGAATGTAAATGATGATAAAGCAAGCAGAAGCTTTTCTCGTGAGAAAAATCTCAGCTGCTTCTTTTTTTGTTTTTAGAGAAGAAGCGATGGGAAATTCTCTCTTTGCACAACCTACGTTTGAAAATACTCGTTGTTTTCTGAAGGAGCACACGGCTGTAAAATCAGACTTTAACTCCTCTTTTATTCAGACAGTAAACCTCGTGGTGTCGTTTGCCATATATCATCGCAGGCAGCAGCTGCTGCTCTTCTCTCTGTGGCAGGTCATTGTCATGTATTTCTGGGACATTCTGTAAACACTTGTGGTTCGTCTACTCACGTTTCTGGCTGAATTGCTGCAAGTTCCTTTGTCTTCTCCTAAGAAAGAGAACGCAGTAAGAAAATATCAATTTCATGCATGCAAACAGCAACCATCTGATTTACATTATACCCAGCCCTGATGGCACATTTGATTACTTTACATTCTTTGTCACGCTCAGCTTATTAAAGGATCATTTCATTCAATATAATGCTATTGCTGTGAATGTACAAAACATTTTTTACAAAACACACATACAACACTTGACCTGACTTTCCATCCACATAGGGGTGTGGATAATGTGTAGATAATGCCTGAATTTTCATTTTTGGGTGAAGCATTCCTTTAATATGATTCTCTGACACAAAGGGTCAGTTATCTGATGAAGCAAAGAGCAGAGTTTGATACTTACCCACATGATGAGCTGGATCTGACTAGCTATCCGGAGCAGCAGCTGTCTGAAGTGTGTCAGCTGGAAGGTGGAGGCTGAGTGCTGGATGCACAGGCTCAGCAGGAACGCAGGCGTCAGCTTCGGTTCGTTTCCACTGGGGTCCAACAGAAACAAAATCTCCTGCAGGACCTGCTCCTCCTGCTCCAGCTCGTAGCTTACCAGAGCCTCTGTGCCTTCCAGGTCCCTCCAGCGAGGCGGTAAAGGCTTCCTCTGCAACCTTGTGATGCTGATGGAGGAGCCGCACGATAAACAAGAGGATGACGCTTTTGTGGAGTTTGGGCAGAGTCTGGTCATCCACGGAGGAGTCTGGAGGGATCCTGGTGTGCTGGTAGGATCCTTAAACATGAATAGGTAGTGTTTCCCCAAGCCAACCAAGTCCCCTGGGTTCAGTTCCACCTCCTCTTTAAGAAGGAAGCCATTTCTGGTCACAGGAGCACCGTGGAGAGGCTTCAGCATTGTCAGTGATTTTCTGTGCTCCCCTGTGGTGGCTGGGATGTTAGAGTCCAGGCGTCTGACGCAGCAGTGTTGGGGCAACACGTCGGGAGCAAAGAGAAGGATGTCGACCTTTAACCTCTCCTCATCTTCTCCGTTACAGTGCTCCCTGCAGCATCCGAAGATGGTGGTGGTCCCGCTCATCAGGTAGATGACGAAGTCCTGCAAAAAATGTGCTTTGTTTTACTAAGTTCTGCAACTACAGGAATTTTTCGTATGAATTTACTGCTTTTCATTGTCTGTACAATGTCACAAATTCCTATTTTCCGTATTTAAACGATCAACAACCGAATTAAACCAAAAGATGCAATAAGTTTCAGTTCACATAAGACAACAAATCACAACTAAGAAGCTTGAACTACTGGAGGGAATTTTTTGCACTAAACCAAAACATCATTTGGTCTATAATGTGATAGAAAATACTAAAATTATCTTATTATTAAGTAAGGATAATGAATGTTGCTCCAGGACCATCACTGGAACTTATCATCATGTTTGTGTAAAATGATAACTTTGCAATTCAGGAAGAAAGACATGTTTGATGTGCTCAAAGGGCATATTTAAACCCAAACCATCCCTAAACATAACCAACTTGACCCATTCAGCGTGGACTTTTCATAAGTTGAACTGATGGTCCTCGAGCGATCTCAGTAACACCATCAGTGCCTCTTCATTTCAAAAGACCAAGACCAACATTGGAGATTGGAGACGATCAACTAACCGCTTCAGCTCTGGTTTAATCAGCAACGTAATTCGCTGAAAGTCAACATGAAGGGTGGGATTGATTTTCTTGTGTAACATTTTGGAAACGGTCCAGCAGTGTGCGTGTGATCAGTAGCGGGATCAGCTGCTGGAAGAACAACCTGCACACTGGCAGGGTGAGGCGAGACAGAAATGGAAGGGCTTATGAGGAGACACCAGTGATGTCCGTGGCCTCCGGGTCACACATTAAGACTATTAGTCATCAGTGATAGTGTCTCATCTGCCAAGCTGTCTGAGAGGCTACTGGATACTCCTGTGTGCTGTGGTGTGCACCCTCCTCGTTCCTTTGCTTTTTCTTTTTGGGTTGACCGTTTATTACAGAGTGACGTTTGTCCTGCTGCAGCTCCCAGCATCCTGCACAGTCAGCAATCTCCACCAGCGGGGATAAACAACGCTGCAAGAAAGAGCTTCCTGTTCCTGGGATTGGGGCCCGGCTGAAGCCACAGTCTGACTCTCTGGTTTACTGGGAAAAATGAGCTGTGTGTTCACTTCATCAGCAGGGTTGGTTTGACGTGATACTCTAGAAACTGCTCAGATGAGACATAGTTTAAAACCCTGATCGAGTAAACTGGTATGTAGATTACAGGACACCAGTTTAAGTGGTCACCTCCCACTAAGTTGTTTGTATGTTCTAAGAATAGCTTGCGTGCTGTTTATCTTCCTCTACACTGTGTCTTTAATCAGGGTTATCTCCTTGTTTTAAACATCCTGAGCAGGTTTTCTTACAACTGTATGGTGAACACTCTGTCCCTTGTTCTTTCATTGGGACACGATGACAGACAGCTCGCCCTGTGTGGGCAGCAGCTTGAAGAGAAAGAGTCAGAGCCGACAGGACAACACACCTCTGTAGTCCTGAATCCATTCTGTGAATCCACAGTGACGCTCCCTGACTGTTTCCTTCCTCTCCAGCCTGTGTGAGCAAAGCTCCACTCTCTGAGTGCAGGATTTTCTCCTTGAGGTTCTTAACATAAGACATTCAATCCAACACTCTCATGTCCTTGTTGACACCGTGCTGCCTCTAACAAGATTGAGTTTGACACAGCCAACTAGATGCTGCCAGGAGACTCTCAAGGATCTTGTCAGGACTTCAATTACCTCATTAGAACAGAGTCCACGCTCCAACTAAAGATTATTTTTATCATCAATTAATCAGCAGATCATTTTCATCCTTAGTCATTTATAAATGTAAATAATATGTAAAAAGAAATGCCCCAAAACTCAAAGACTCTTCACTTACTGTCATAAATGACAAAGAAAAGCAGCAAATCATCACATTTAAGAAGCTGGAACAAGCAAATGTTTGACACTTTTTCTTGAAAAATAACAAACAATTTATCGATTATCAAAATAGTAGGTTTGGTTTGATTAATATTATTTCAACGACTAATTAAATAATTTAATAATAATTGCAGTTCTAATGGAGTCAGGAACAAACCTTTCGGTGCGAAACAACAATTGCACGCTACACAACAAAACAACTATGAAACCTAGAAACTTTCTATGTGTCAATGTATATGTTGATTTTATTCTAGCATTAAGTATTCTACCTAAATATATGTGTTGACTGGCTTTGAATTGTATAAGAAGAAGAAAAAGTATTAATCACATTAATATTTATTGATTCTATCTATGCAGTTGATGTACATGTAATGTGTATTGTATTGTCTGTCAGGTGTAGAGCCTAGGAAGATTAACTGTTTGGCCTGGCATCACTTTAAGCTTGTTATCACACTACTTAATGAATAATCAGGCAGTGTGCTCCCTCCTCCCTCCCTCACCTGTCTGTGGCTGTAGCCCTGCAGCAGGAGGAAGTACGGGAAGTCAAATGGCGGGTGAATGGAGTACTGGGTGGTGTTGTCGTCGCTGCTCTCCGTCTCCTCCTTCTCCATGCCGAGCCGCAGGACCTCCTTGTCGGCCTCGGCCTCGGGATCCTCTCTAAGCGCACTCTGCCGGGCCCGGTTGGCCTCCTTCCCCATCGCAGACAGATCCATCTCACTCAAACTTCTCCAGAACCCGAGTCCGTCCACATCCTCCCCGCTGCCGTCCACAAACAGAGAGGTCACTCTGGAGCGACTCTTCTGCAGCTTGCGAGCCTGAGCGTTGATACCTGGATGGGCAAGACGGCGGCGTGTTAAAGATTTCTGTGGATTCCCAGTGGAATTGCTTAATTTTTGGTCTACTGGGTCTGATTGTCTATCAAGTCCATCTGCCTACGATATAGCACTAAGAATAAACCATGACCTGATGACTGAGAACCTTCATCAATATTTATTGTAAATGAGTCACACCTCATCCACGTCATGGAAACACAGAGAGAGAGAAACATAATCTAAGTAAAAACATAAACGAAAGCACCCTACAAGATCATTTTAATTTCTAGGTAGTTGTCTTGCCTACAGGTCATTTTTCCAATATTTTTGAGCAGGGAGGCAAAAAAAGAGGCAAAACAATCAGATAAAAATATTATTCTAAAGTGAAACCTGTTTAGTTAAAAGCATAACCAAAAAACGAACAATGACCAAAATTCCCCCAGAATCACTCAACCAAACAGACTTCAACACAACAGTTCTGCACTGGCACCAATTCAAATGCAACATATAAAGAGGAAAGAGAGGAAACGTGCGGGGAAAGTAA
This sequence comes from Lagodon rhomboides, assembly GCA_039737535.1. NCBI lineage: Eukaryota > Metazoa > Chordata > Actinopteri > Spariformes > Sparidae > Lagodon > Lagodon rhomboides. The sequence continues at coordinate 3,739,933 of CM077802.1, forward strand.
GATGTGACCACCTCTATCTGATACCAACAGCAGCTCTGTCGACCTGACGTAACACAAACACCATTCAGCTCATTTGGAGCCATTAAGCACCCTGGAATGTCCACAGAGCCGGGCTTCACACCCGCAGCTCCGCTGCTCTTATCAGCTGTGGAAGTGGGTGTTTTCCACATTGTTCAGCACCACTGTGACAGACTGGGCTCAGTGCCTATAAAACTCATACTGTGGAGGTAAAGGGCAGTTTACCCCGGTCAGTGAGAGGAGGACCATGAGAACCAGGCTTTCATTGAGATTGACCAGACTGATATTCAGGCTGCAGTCGCTCGGTGCTGATATTCTTCTAAAACAGGGTTTCTGCAGGGTTCAGCGATGTGATTTCAGGACCTGGCTAGTCTCGCATTGCCAGACCTCTCCACAGTAATGTGTAAACACTGGGAAAAGGTCTGGCTGCACCAATTCTCATTGTAGTATAGGGGAAACAACCACTCTGGCTTGTGTGCATGTCTTTTGCAGCTTTGGTGCCCCTGCAACAGTGTTGGGGAAAACTTGGCTTGCATGTGGGGAGATGAGTCCTGAGACACACTATTACTACAACTGAATGTCTGATTTGACTCTGTTTGAATACACAGGTAAAACACCCTAGTTAAAATGTAAAATCAACTCTCAAAAAACATCATTCCAAAGCAAAATATGTGACTGATGCCTTGAAATTTGGATGCTTTTAGCTTGTTTTTATGACGCTGCGATCAGGAGGACAACGCATCACTACCAAGAGTAATACTGGTTAAAGTATCGGTGAAGCGGTACATGAGAAGCACAACAAACCTGTGCCAAAGTCAACAGGGCTGCACTGTCCCCAGTGTGCAGGAAGTGAGCTCTGATAGAAAGAATAACACAGCAGTGAGCAGCCACATTCTGGCAGCGACAGGCCCAGTGGGAAGAGCTGCCCGGTGCCTCCATGTTTCGCGGGGCCCTAATAGGCCCTTCCAATAAAACAAAGATAAGAGTGGAGGCTGCACTGACCTCCTCTATCCCTCACTGCAGCTTTTGTTTCCTCCTGACCTCTCTCACATGCCTGCCATCTCCCCTGTTCTAGCTAGTGATAAGCTGGACAATGAAAGCTGTTAGCCTGCAATAAGAGACAAGGATAAAGGCTCCCGGTGGCACCACAACAGAGACTACGTGATTGATTACTTGGGTGTAAGGATGACTCAGTTGTATCTCCGTCCCTGAAGATGGTTAGATGTGTGGTTTGTAAGAGTAGACTCAAGAAACCAAACCAAAAAACGCGTAGGGTGAATACCTGCAGTGACTGTGTCTCTGTCCTTTAAACTTTGCTCTTCAACGCTCGCTCTCAGCTGGATTTCAAAACGCCTGGAGAAGCCCTCCTTGGGTTTCCAAAGTGACTGCAGCATGAGGGGCTTCTCGTTGTCTCCCACCACCCGGAAACACTCCCTCTTCCACTGGTTATCTGCGCCCGTCTTGCCGATCACATCGCAGAGCACGTAATCGTTGGCGTCTTCTTTTTTCCAGGCAGTACCTGAAGAACAAGAGGAGAAATTTAGACAAGTGGACCAAAGGGAGGTAAACACTCTGAGTTAACTCGCTGTTTTAAGGCCAGTATAACCATGACCACGCAAGCTCTATGTATGGCAGTGCCATTCTGTCGGTCCAACACAAACATTTCCAGAATATATAAATATGCAATTATTTTTTATTTCACAAGTTTTCCTGCTGGACACAATATGTTCATTCTCAGTGTGTGTGCACAGGAGGCTTCAAGCTTCCACATCACATTTGTGTATGCTGAACATTAGACCAGCATTGGCTTCAGCACTATTTGTGATGTCACAATTTGTGCTCATGTTTTAACCCCATCTCAAGTCTAAAATATAACACACACACCAGTTGAATGAGACCTCTCACCTCTCCAGTGCCTCCTTCACCAGTTCCTTTGCACTGGACTGTGTGGTGGCCAACACGCTCTTATAGTTGGTCCCCTGACAGATGTCGCTGCCGAAGATCTTCAGGATCCCGGGGACAGACATTTGACTGGACAGCTCCGCAGGGTCGTCTGCAGCCTGGAGGTCACCCGCCAGCGCCTGGCCACGGCGCCCACTGTCCCGCAGGTTGGGGCTATGGTTGAAAACAGTTGAAAGCCTGTTATTGTGACGGCGGATTTTGCTCTTGGCTGGCTGCCGGACACCCACGCTCTCTGTGGAGCGGACGGTGCTGTCAGAGGTGTTAGACCTGAGAGGGAACAGAGGAGAAGACAGTCAGATAACAACACCGTTAAGAAGCAGCCTTAAATAAACCCAAGGGCATATACGGCCATTCTGCAGGTTTAAGTACTTCAGTTTTATATCCAGACAAGTCAGGCTCTTTTTGAAATAGTCAATCACAGTGTCTGACTGTACACAGTGATTTATGGATGAATACAAAGATAAGCTATGACCTCAAATCTGATCTTCATAAGGTATAATTTACACCTACAGACACAGATATTAGTTACAGTACTTCCATGTATATGTAATAATCCTTCCATATAACATTGCAATATATTTCACATGGGTTTTACACTAGTTTAAATAGTAATTTAGGCTTTAAATATTTATGTCAAATTAATTAAGTATTTTTTGGGGTGGGTAAACTGGGTTGAGGTGGTTTTATCTCAACTACACATGCCATACATAAGGCCAAGAGGAAGTGTTTATAATGAACTTTATAAAAGCTAACAGTAGGGCTGCAACTAATGATTAACTTCATTATTGACTAATCTGCAGATCATTTCCATGATTAACTAAATAATTGTTTAATCTATAAAATGTAGGAAATTGTGAAAAAAAGCTTGTTACAATTTTCCCAGAACCCAAAGTCAGGTCTTCAGATTTCTTCTTTTTTTCAACCAACAGGCCAAAACTCAGAGACTCTTCATTTATTATCAAAAATGACAAAGAAAAGCAGCAAATCCTCACATTTAAGAAGGCCTGAAACCAGCAAATCCTTGACATTTCTGCATGAAAAATGGCTGAAATGCTTAATCGATTATCAAAATAGGTGGCGATTAATTCCCTTTTGATTAATCAACTAAGCACTGCTGCTCTAGCTGGCAGTTCTGTAATTAAAAAGCATTATAAAACCAGTCAAAACAGCTAAAACAAAAGCTCAAATAGCCCTCAAATAAAATTGAAAATGTATGGAGGGTAAACCTGTACAACATCCATGAATCGAGATAGTCTAAAAATATTGCAATATCATTTTAAGGCCATATCACTCAGGCCTGTGTCACAGATAATGTTATTTAAACACATCATTTTAACTTAATCCTGATCAGCATTTAATTTATTTAAATGTTTATTCATGTATTTCTCTACAACCTTTACTCCTCCTGCAAGTCAAGCTTTAGTGGAAACTTGTGTTTAAACTGTGATTTACTGTATTGACATTTATTATGTGTTTATACACTTGCATGCACAAACAAAATGTGTCTTCAGGGGAGAAGTTATACAAAGATAGTAACGTACATTATTAAATACTTATATTCCAGTACAACAACATTACAGTGTGCTATCACTCATGATTTACTGTGTGTATATAGCTCTTATACATGCTGACTTAAATATGGAGGGTAGAGTGAAGTGTTAACACTGTAAAGACTTACTGGACAGATCCATTGCTGGGTTTCCTCCCCAGTTTAGCCAGGCGCTTCTTCGGAGAGCGGATCAGTAAACCCACAGGGAAGTTCAGGGCTTGTTTATGTACGTGGCTGCTTCTCTCCTCAGAAATCATTATTATTTTCAATTCACGTAAACACAACAAAACTAGTACAACAGTTGAGGTGAGCAGAAAATAGCATTCTCCGCCAGCTAGCTAGCTTAGATGATGACAAACTTGTTGGGACGAGACGGTTTTCCAGGATATCAGTCCAACTTCCAACTCCAGGAAAAACTCCAGGAAAAACAACCTCAAAAATCACAAAAAGTTGAGGAGATACTCCAACAGTATCTGTGTATCCATTATATAAAAGTTGTGAAAGTTATTTAAAGTGTTAGCTTGATGAAGAGATGAACAGACGTTACATTCCCACACACGTTAGAGGAAAACCAAAAAAAAGAGCGCCGGTTGGTTCAAACTTCCAAATCACTTCTGTTGAAGGTTAAATCCAAACTGGAATGAATGTTGAGCTGAAGGAGAAGAAGAAGAGACATTTTCACACATTTTCTGTCCGTTCCTGACGGGGAAAACGAGTGCAGGAGGGAAGCGCAAGTCCATACTGACCGTCAGAACCGTTAGCTCCGTCTGACTGACAGGGAGCGACTGAATGAACCTGCTGCTGGAGGCACGAGCTACTACTGCTGACGTCACACTGGAGTCCGCGAGGAGGCGGGACCAACCACACGCACCAACACAGGGAGGACTCCGGACTGAACCACCTCAGTCAGTGTACCTCCTTAGAGATTCAATTATGTTACTTGGACCGGTGTGGTGCCAAAAAAATGACTTGATTTCACTCTTGGTGGTTATATTTGACAGATTATAACCCTGTCACTCCTTATTTACCTGTTGAAATACCTTTAAAGGGCCAATACAACTCATAAAAGGCAGTATTTCACCTGCCAAAACGTGATTGCAGCTCCTACCTTGTGACTGAAAGATTGTTTCTGGATCAAAATGACTTGATTTCACTCTTAGTGGTTACATTTGACAGATTATAACCAATCCAGTCCCTTTTCAAGTCATAACATTTTTTCATTAAGCCTCTTTTTAAAAATGGTTTTCTTAATACAGTGAGACAGGCATAGATCACTGCAGCTGAAAGAAAAAAAAATTATAATAATAAATAAAATAAATCTTGGCTGTTTTTTTTGCTTTGTGTTTTCTCATCATGATGCAGATACAAAATAATCTTAACATTTTCTATTGTTACTGTAAAATAATCATCCAAATAACTAACTGGTGTAAGTACAACAAGATGTGGTACGTGATATTCTAGTTTTATTTATTTATTTTCTTGTTGTTTTTTTCTTGAGCTGTGCTACTTTTTTATTTTCCTTTGTCAAAAAAAGGCTATAGAAAGAGATAGATAAATGAAAAACAGTGATAAAATGTTGCTTGTGTATAAATTAGTGTATAGAAGCTGTAGTGTTTATTATTGACACTGTTCATGTATGAAACAGCCTTATGAATCTGTGTACAACCCTGTAACAGACAATAAGCCCTGAAGCTTCATGTGTACGTCAACAGCTCCACCTAGTGGCAGTAAAGATGAACTGCAACTACACATCTCGTTACATTAACAGAGCTGGATTAACTGCAGTGCTGTATCCTGACACCTCGTGCAGCAGCAGGGCACTGGTGACAGATTTATCTCACAGCTCTCTTGTTGATAATATATGAAAAACACAGTTTGCTGATGTGTTCCTGTTTCTAAACCTAACCCCACTGTAAGCACAGCGATGTCACAACTTAAACGTGAAAACCAAAAGGTGCAGCACATTCATTGCTAACTTTTATTTTGGCAGATGGGGCTTGGCAGATGGGGCTCGACTACTTTATTTACTGCCAATCCATCATGACACACCATCATTTATTAATTGATTTAACTTTTTGTGTTAATAATCTGAATCTGCAAAGTCACAAGTAACTAAAGCAGAAGTAGAAATAAACATTAAATGGAAAGACTCAAGTAAAACCTCACAACTGCAGTTAAGTACAGGACTTAAACATGGATCAACACCAACAGACCTGATGTAAAAATGTTAAAATACTGACATTCTTGGTCTGTAACTTCAGTATGTGGAGGTGGGATGTAACTAAATACATTTGTTTGTCTCGAAAGACACAGAGAATGCAGAGATGTTAAGAGCATTTTCAATATCACTTTCATATCATGACGCTTACACATTAAGTGTTGGCCACCACTAACACCTGCACTCCACATGTATACTTACTCTCTCTCTCTCTCTCTCTCTCTCTCTCTCTCACACACACACACACACACACACACACACTGAGCGTGTGTCTGCCTTTGTGGTATTGAGTAACGGGGTGCGAGGCGGATGTGAGCGATCTCCACCTGCAGCTCTTCTGCACAGCGAGCGGTTTGAAGATTCAGGTCAGACACACACACAAAACACATCTTTACCCTTTTTCTGCAAACTACCTCTTTCTGCTCTCCAGATCTGACACCACGCTGAGCACACTTCAGTATCCATTCACTGTCATTCACCTGAGCGTCTTTCAGACAGGTTGGAATCTATTTTTACTGCATGAGGATGTTCACTTCTGCTGCAGGCTTTTCAGAAATGGATGGGAGCTGCTCACTGAAGTAAAAATAGAGACAACATAAATGAGGAAGGGAGTTTCATGCATGCTGTGACAGGAGACTGCGTGTTGTGATTTTGATGGATTTAATGTCATTATTATCATATTATTAAATGTAATAACAGCACAAATCCACTGTATATTTTACACCAGGACATTTAGATATTTAGGTGCGTTTATGAGATGAAAATAACATTATAGGCCGGACACATGAGACATACATGGATACAGCTTTTGAAGTCTATTATTTTAAGTTTTATCAGCAACTTAAATTAGCTTCTTTGCAGCATTAAGACAAGACATTTTATCATCAAACATGTTATCAATGCTGACACGTTACATTCATATGTGGGCAGGTTGATTATAGCAGAGTGAAGCAATACTGACACGGAATAACATTTCATTGAAGCAATCAACCAGATTTTCTGTCATGTAGACTAACGATCCATCAAGATAAGGTTCACCGGTTGGCAAAATGTCAACACGGCATGAATAATGATATCATTACTGCCATTAATTAGTGTGAAAGATTGAAAAACAATATCAATCAGACTGTTTATCCAAGAAATTAATATCACATCACAGCCATTTGTTTACACGTACAATAAATGGCCACCTTTAAACTGTTTCTTTGCAGCATAGAAAATACATATAACATAGAATATATAATTAATGCAGAAGCCACCTATTAACCACTTTAGTGCATGTCCAACTTTTGTGAAACAACAACAACAAAAAATAAATAAATAAATAAATACATAATATAATATAATATAATATAATATAATATAAAATAGTGGTTCTCCTGGTTCCTGGTGCAGTTGTTCATTTTCCCTGGTTGATAAATCAGCTGTGCGTCAGGTTATTGTTATTTCGTTTTTCCAAAGGATGCTGTTGTGTTTTTACCAACTATCCAGGCAGTGAGAGGTTTCAGTCCACCTGAAGCTGAATTTGTGATAAAACAGTTCAAACTTTACAAATTAATCTGAATTTGATTATCATGAAACAAGAAAGTAACTTTCACAAAAATAGAGCATCAATGTGTGGAGGGACTTTTTTTTTAGAAACAAGTGTGTACCTACTTCCCCGACCTCGCTGGTTACGCCAGCAAAGATGATAGAGACACAGATGTTCATGTTTTCTCTCTATAAACTTAATAAACCTCATTTTCCTGATGAATAAACAGACACAACCTATGTGTATTCTTTTCACTAATAAATAGGTTTACTATTGTTTCAGTCGATCACCAATCATAAGCAAGTTTCAAATCTCTGACAGTGATTTTCGTGCTGTAATAAAAAGATAAAAGTGGATTTGGATGTTACAGGAAAGAGTATTCTGCAGTAAAACATGCAAATATCCATGTTATATGTTAGGGCTCATAATTTAACATCTGTTCCTTCTTGTAAAAAGCACCCATTGAAAAAGACACTTTGAAAGGAGATGAGATTTTTTAAAGGAGCTGAAAAGTCACAGAAGCTTTCTTACAATCGCACAGTACAGCTGGAAATTACAATATTAAACTGACGCATGTTGGAAAAATGAAAGGTTCTTTCTCACTGTTGTTTTTGGTCATTACACATCGGCAATGGGAAATGAGAGGAAGGTCAATACTTAGTGCTACATGTCATAACTTTGACATTTAAAACCATTTGGGGGGTGTATTGGGTAAGAAAGGTCAAGTATCTCACAGTTTTATTTTTGCTTGAGGTGGAAAATCTAGGACATGTTTATCACACCTTAGGATATGTGTGAGGTGTGTTATTCAGGTCAAGTTTTTATGTGTAAGTGTATTGTTTTTTTTTTGGTGTACATGTGCGATTACACCACTGTTGCAGAAGTGCTGAGTTGTACCTTCTACTCATAAATCGTTTACAAATGAAAAAGGGTAGTGGTGAAATACTGGTAAAAGAAGAGGAAGCTGTGTCAAATCAACTAGAGAGTGAGAACATACCGTAAACTGTCTAGATTTTCTGCAAAATAAAAGAAAGTATTGATAAAATGCAATATTTACAAATGTTGAGAAAGGCTATTGATTTTTTTTCTTCAAATAAAAGATATAAACATAATGAGACTTTTTTCATTTCACTTTCTTCGTGTTTTATGGAGGTTTCTGAGCATGTAAAAGATCCTGAAGGTTAAAAAGACCACACCTAGAGAACCTGCTGGCTCAGGCATGTGTGAGCCGACCAATCAGAGCAGACTAGGTATTCGTGAGGGCGGCCTGATTCACTTTTTTCACCAAAGAGTTTGACTAAGCTAGCCTACCTAGCTAAAACATTTCTGAATTAGGCTTGGCTTCATCTACTCCAAAAACTATGAAGGCAAATAACGGCAAAGGTCCATACCTAAAATCTCCCCTAATTCGATGTGAAGTCCACTCTCCCACCAGCACGTCTAAAAGTCATTAATTAACACTTTATATCACCTTTGTTTGTCCCGAAAACGAAGTGCAAGACAATAAGCCGCCATTTTGTGTCGGACCGTTGGCCGGAAGCAGTTGCCAGTCAGATGCTAGGTGGCGCAAAAAGGCACATCCGGGAGCGTTAACGTCACCCTGAAGAAGAAGTGAGCTGTTTTTACACTTTGGTTTTTGTGCGAATTAAACAGAGAAGATATAATATGTCAATTAGTTGGATTAGGGCGGATTTTATTAGGACCTATATGTTGGAAAGAGCCGATCTAAGCTATTCCAACTGTTGCAGTTATTTTAGCTAGGCTAATCCAACCGGCTGCTAGCTTTAGCTTCATATTCAGCTAAATGGACAGACATGATAGTGGTGTTGTCTAACTCTCGGCAAGACAGCGAATTAGCTTTTACTAAAAAATGTTGAAAGTCTTGAAAACACGACGCATAAAGAAGAGGAGTTTTATTTTGAAGGGAGGAAGTGACATTGTCCCCGCTCCGTGGCTGGTACCTCGAGGAGAGGCGGGTCTCGTCAGAGCAGCGGAGCGACGACCGCAGAGATACAAGCGGCCACACGGAGCTCAGCTATCTTCCGTCTTTACTCGAGTTCGGCTCCTCGGCAGAGCAGGGAAACATCCCTCAAACAAACAAAGAAAGACCTTTTATTTTGTTCTTACAAAACAGTTTCGGCCTTACAAATATGCTGCTGTGTTCACACCTTGGAGGGAGAAGAGGCCAGCCTTAGAATAAACTCCCCACAAGTTGCAGTCGGCTCCAGAGAGGAGGAAAGGTAAGATGACCAGTGTTGATTAAATACCAGAACTCTTTATAATATAATCACACACCAGCAGACTTCCTTGTAAAAAATGATTCATCCTAGCAACGGCTCGGTTCTCTTCCTCTTTCTCACTCCGTCTATTCCTCACTTCTCTTTCCTTTATCTGCATGTTCATTAAAACAACAATCTTTACTGTACATTTTTTACAATATGTCGTTTTTTTTTTCTTTTTCTTTCAAATAAATGAAACCGTCCTGCTAATGTGTGCTGCAGCTGTAACACCAACAGCACAACATTACACATAACAATCAGGGTTTTTAAAACTAGTTATAACCTTTTGCATTGACATCTGCACTCCATGCTGTTTCTGATCACCCAGCAGGACTTGCTGTTAGTTGTATCTTCATGTGGTGGTTCTGTGTGTGTTTGTGAACTGGACCCTGCTGTTTGATTCTGCTGGTTTGTTCCCCAGTTGCATGGTTTTGACCCCCTCTTACTTTGGGGAAGTGGTTTGGCTAAAGCTGTTGTTAGTGTGTGTGAGAGAGAGAGAGGTGAAAACTGATACCAGTCATTAACACTGGGTTGTAAAGAGCAATTCAGGCCCATAATTTGTTTGTAAATCAATTGTCTGTCTCCAGAGAGGTCAGAGGTCAGAGTGAGAGGTCAATGACCTGTTTGATCTGGTGACAGAGGTGTGAAAGACATCATGTCAAGACATCCTCTCTCTGCTAATGAGGTATATATATATATATATACACACCCTGAGGACTGAGGGACGGGTTGATTGGCAGTAGTCACATACAGTAGGCACAGTTAGGTCAATTAATTAGATTTTCAACTAATAATTTTGTTGTTCTCATCAGAAAAGTAGTTAAAAATGAACGTTATAATTTCCCACAGCTGGGCAATATATCGCTATCATATTGTTATCCTCACATGAGACTATATCGTCTTAGATTTTGGATATTGTTGTATTGAGATGTGACGTAAGAGCCGAACATTCTCGTGCTCCAGCTTCTCAGATTTGCTGCTTTTCCGCCATAATCATTTACAAAACAAGCAGTTTGAAAAGAAGTCACCTCTGGCCCTGGGGAAATTGTAATCAGCACATTATTTTCACTATATTTAAATGAGTAAATGATTAACTAATAATGTAAAACAGTAAGCTGAACATTAATCATTTATAAATTATCTGCCCCTGTAGCTCAGTTGGTGGAGCGTGTCCATGTATAGCAGCGTTGTGTCCTCGTCGCAGCGGCCGTAGTTTCCAACCTGTGGCCCTTTGCTGCGTGTCGTCCGCTCTCTCGCTGCGTTTCCTGTCGCTTTTTGCGTGTCCTCTCAAATAAAGCCATAAATCACAGCCTACAAATTGTGGTGTTTGTTTGGGGCTTCTCTTACATTCTCACATGGTTTCATTAAGATAACTGTCCAAATGATTCATGTTTCACCAAAAGATTAGAAAAAAAATCTGAACTACTAAAACAAAATTGACTCCTTAATGATCGCACGACCCCTCAGATTTATCTTGGGATCCTTTGGAGGAGTCGGACCCCCGGTTTGAAACCACTGGACCAGGGCTGTCACGACATCAGATCTTGACTACGCGATTATTGTGGGAAAAAATGTTATATTATCGCATTTTCCAGAGAAATTTCAAAGAACAAATGCTAGCAATTAAATAAGTCTTTTAACTTTTTTTCAAAAACAAGAGTAGGCAGGTGGAGAGAGTCTGTGACCGTCATTTTTATATAACACGTCCCAAGTGTTAAAAAAGGACAATTACACTTAATTACAAGTGAAAAGGCGACGAGATGAACTCAAAAACAAAAGATGCACAAGGCCGAGTGTCTCCGCTGGATTATTCACACAATATTGTCATACATGTGTTATAAACACAGTGTTTTTATTGTGGACATCACGACACACACACACTGATCTACACTATGCTGGACTGGACCAAATTAAGCTGTTCAGACTAGATCCACAGACAGCAGCTTCAAGAGTTTAATGCTGCTGACACACCGATTCCTCAGTATTAACAATCTTACAATGTCAGATACAATAATACATCAAACACAGGGAACATTTTACTGCAGAGCGAGTACTTTTACGTCTCATGCTTTAAGCACATTTTGCTGATAATACTTGTGTACTTTTATTTAAAGAATGCTGGGCTGTTTGAGTATTTCTTGTTTTTTTTGTTTGTTTTTTTTACAGTTCACAGTTTCGTCTGTTTTGCAGTAGTGAAACTTATTAGTGGTAATTGTGCTTATAAAGTAGGTGAACTGGCTCCACTTTGACCACAGGACCCAAACTTTTTTTCTTTGGAGGGCCAAAACTGAAACTCAGTGGTGACCTATGTGCCAAAATTCAAAAATGTGATGTGTCGTGTTGTTTTGCGAAGATGCAAAATGGTTCAAGGAACGAAACTTCACTGACTGACTTTTTACCTGAAAGGTTCAAACTATGAAAATAATTAAGAGTTAGATTTATATTAGATTTTTTAGTTGTTGTTGGAAATGTGGTGGGCCACCTGCTGACTGTGCAGCTTACACATTAATAATATCACGTTTAACACTGCAACACTCAAGCATCCGACTTGTAATGGAGCATGTTTTGTTACATTTCTGCACGTAAAGGATCTGAAAACTTCCTCAACTGCTGGTAAAGTTTCAAAGATGGAGAACAATCGTGTGATTGTCCCAGAAAAAAAGGAATTAATTCAACAGTTTTAGCTGCTTCTCTTCTCTGATTCAAATGTGCATGAGTGTGCTCACAGAGCGTGCAGTTTATGGTGCAGGTGCAGCGTGAGAATGAAACGCCCTGCAGTCATTACAGTGAAACTTAATGCAACACTGCAAGCAACACTTCAACTCATGGATGAAACCATTAATGCTGCTGATTGTATCACCACTGAAAAAAAAAGATGCTTCACGCCGACATGAATTTGCTCTAAATCAGATCAGATTGTTCGACAGAAAATATTCTCTAACAGACACTTCCTGACAACTTCAGTCTACGAAACACATTAATTGACGATGATTTCAACGACCATATCAATTATTGTGTAGAATTCAGTGGTTCTAGTTTCTAAAATGTGAAAATGTGTTGGTTTTCTTCGTCATCAGTGATGGCGTACTGAATATTTATTGGTTTTTGGCTGATGATCGGACGTATAAACACGTCAGCTTGGACTTGGAAAGTTCGAATGGACATTTCCTGATATTTTATAGACAAAGCAATTGATTAATCGAGGATTGAACTGGCAGATTAATCACTAATGAAAATGATCATTCATTGTAGTATTCACAAATACAAATATACAAACACTCACTGTTTCCAGATTATTAAATGTGAAGTTGTTGTAGTTTTCTTTGTCTCCTGTGACATTAAACTGAATATCTTTGAGTTTCCACTGTTGGTCAGACCCAACAAGGCATTTTTAGACCACAAATTAACATCCATATGGAAGACTAATTGGCACATTTAATCAATAATGGACGTAATGGCTAGCTGCAGCGCTTCTCAGTGTATGGTAGCTTGTCCTTTATGTCTGTAGAGTGAAACATTTTACATGTAAGTCAAGCACTGTAAGGCGGTGGCTTTTAAGTAGTACAGGAAAACCACTCGCCATGTGTCGCACTGCTGAAACGCTGACCAGCTCGCTGCTGTCAGCACCTCCGTGGTTAAATCCTTCACTGTCACAGACGCCATTAACTGCACTTGTGCTGGTTAAAACAATTGATTTTTTTAAAGAGAGGAGTGAAGGAGCAGTACATGGCTGCAAGAAACCCTCCAGGGTTACAGGAGTAGATACTGTGACAAGACAAGTGTGGGATGAGATTTAAATTAGACAAATAAAAGTAATTGGTACAAGAGACATGACAGACCCAGTCCCATTCAAATGAAAAGAAAACCTGTCCATAAAAGCTCCCAAAAGCTCATCTTTTAATCTACTGAGCATGAGACCGTGATCTTCACACTGACATCATTCATGCACATTTCCATTATAGGAAGTTCTCTACTTCCATGTTGCAGCCCCAGCGTAAAAAATAACCCTTTACAATTGTAGTGTGATTACACTCACAGAGTCGTCTTGGTGCTGTTTAAATGTAGAAGCTGATGTTAGACTTTGTAACATCATTCATTAGATGTCGTCTCGAGCAGCAGGGGCGTGACTCAGAGATCAGAGATGAGATAAGAACAAAGCCCCGAAGTCTAAAATTGTACTCGATTTCCTCTTTTACTTGTTTCTGCTTTTCAACACATGGCCAGCAGTTCAGACTGGAATGAGAATGAAACTGTTTCTTGGAAAGAATAGTGAGTGTTCGGGGAACAAAGTACATTGTTTTATACCGGTCTGACAGACTGAACAGTGCCGGTGTCGCCCCACAGACCCGCCAGAACAGCCAAGCACCTCTTCAGTCATTGAGCTGGATCAGAATTGACTGAGTTGTCAGTATTTATGTCAGTTTGATCATGTTTGTATGTTTTCCTGTTAATGTAATGGTGTCAAAGTAAAGTCCAACTTTTTACTTATCTAACCGAATATCATTTTAACTGTTGACTTTAAAGATAAGATGCTATCCCAGGTGAATTAGCTGTGCACAAGGCCCTTATCTTCTTGCCTCAAACACTCGTCCGAATCAGCATTCGTGCTGTCAACACATCCGGGACTGTGCTGCCATCCTTCACTTTAAGATAACATGCTCCAGCGCCTTCAAATCATGCAGGAAAGGCTTGAACAGTGTACACACACTTTCAAGGGCGAAGGAGCATCACCCAACCGTGACCGGCTTAAGTTGTCTTACTGCTTTCGCTCATCAAGTTATATTCCTTGGAGTAATAAGACACGGAAAAGTTCAAGTACACACTTTAAATTTGACATTGAGTGTATTAATTAATTTACAGTGGTGATCACCAAAAACACATGATTGCATTCTGTAGTTATTTGTTTAACACAGCGTCCAAACGATAAAAGTCAGAACCAAAAAAAAAAAAACAATGTTTCAACCCTGGAAAAGTTAAACAGGAGGATGAAAATTCAGTAACTTCAGGTCCACTTTAATGGCTGTAGATTAACAGAGCATTCATCTTGTTATTAGCGGATGTTTTTTTGCCCCTCGGGTGAAGCGAATATCGCTCGTATCATATCAGCGTTTCATATCACAATTTAAGGTACTTGAGTTCAAAGAGGAAGGTTCGAAGCTTGCAGAGCGCTCCACTGCTGCATGAGTGAAGCAACGGAGTCAGTATTTTACACGATAACTCACCACATCCTTCGCTCCGTAACCACAAACGGAGGGAAGGTTTTATTCACGTCTGTGGGAAAATAACCAAATCTTACACCCGAGATACAGTAACGGCTCTCATGAGACTCAAACCCTCCCTGCAGCTCTAATTTGCATTTTGATCCAAGTTTCAGAAGTTTAACTCTTTTAATAAATGACATATCAGTAATCACACTGACCTCCGCATTCCCGCCCTGTTTGAGTCTGTAGGTAAACAGTAGCCGATGAGGAAGTGGCTTCTGTGACTCTTCCTAATTTAAAAATAGATTACAAATGAATTTTTCCAGTTCTCCTACTCTCCACATGTCATGTCAGTGTTTTTCATTCATGTCGAGAGTTTACAACCAGATAGCTTCGTCACATATGACCACATATTGTGTAATTACCAGGAACTGGCGGCTGCTGTTTGTGTTAATGATTAGAATAAATCTGATTCATCACTGATACTATTGTGTAAGAAATATTTAAAGTCAGCTCTTTATAAAAAACAGTACCTTTCCTTCATACTGAGTCCTGTGAATATGCACTTTTCACTCGGTGTATATGAACCCTGATGTTGTCTTGTGGATCCCGGAGACCTCAGTCAACCTTGTTTTATCAGCTTGACACCTTTTAAACCTGTTGAAGTAGAAGCACACAACAGAAATGACACATTACCCGGAGGTGAAAAATGTCATCATTTCTGTGAAAATACAGTTTTAAAACAATCATGTGACTTCTTAAAAAGTGATCCTGTGACCCTCCCAGAACCACAGCTCGTGTGTCATAGAGACTCATCAGCGCTGTAACACCTCCGAGAGAGAAGCATCTCTGCTCTCAGAGTTCTGATTTTCGTTTGACATGCACGCATGAAGTTTTACGTTTGTTTCCTTCCCTCTTTTTTTCCCCTCCCGGCACAGAAACGCTTGTCGTGGACTCTCTGATCGTCTCTTTGCACCTTTTCTTTGTTTCTGACTCTTCAGCCGGTCCTGATGGAGGCCAGAGGAAAGTATGATTTTAATGCGACAGCGGAGGACGAGCTCAGCTTCAGAAAGGGCGATATTCTGAAGGTCAGTGTATGTCGATCAGGTTATTTATATCAGAGTGGCTTCAAAATGTTTTATCACCCTTGTGTGACGCCTTGTTCCTTTACCTCTTCTGCTCAGATTTTAAGCCCTCAGGATGAGTGGTACAAAGCAGAGATGAACGGACATGAAGGATTCGTACCACAAAACTACATCGAGATGCAGGCGCCGAGGTGAGAGACGGAGCTTCTTTATCTTATTTCGGATGCCGTCTAGTTTAATCCTCACTCAACCTTTATAAAATACGCTTCATTTGAAAGCACAAATCTTCCTGATTCTACAGTTTAAGATCCCCTCGAGGCCAGCAGTTGTTAATTGTGCTACAGGACTAAGAAAAAAACATATTTGATGAGATGAATTCTGATTTTTGATTATAAACTCCAGAGATTAGGAATAGGACTGTGATGAAATAACGTTCAGCGACAGAAAGATTTAACTCTGGGTTCGTCTTGTTTGTGCTGGTGGACTAAAAGTCTTTACTTGTTTAAGATAAAGGAAGTACAGTAAGCTATGTGAGACCGGCTGTAGGTGTGTGTGTGCGGTTGACATCAGATAAGAAGCAGCATCATATCCTTTGTGTGCGTGTGTGTGTGTGTGTGTGTGTTCAGGTGGTTTCAGGAGGACGCCAGTCGCAGCTCTGCAGAGGAAATCCTGAGGCACAAAGATGTGGGAGACTTCGTGATCCGAGGGTGTCAGAGTTCCCCTGGAGACTTCTCCATCTCCGTCAAGTGAGTCAAAATCGTGTTTGTATGTTAAATATATTGGACACAAATTCATCAGTACACCTCAGTGGTCTGCTTTGTCTTGAAGATCGCTGCATCACATCTTAAAGAAAAGCCTGTGATGGATCTTTGTATCAGTGTACGAGCAATTTAAAAATGTATTTCTGGACTTCTTAAATTCATGAGATCACTTAATGGTCTTGTCTCTGATGATGAGTCTTCTCTGGTGACTGACCAGTCATAAATGATGATGCAAATCCTCAGTCGCCTTTAGCATGGGACTGTAGTAGTTTCAATAGTGGTTTCCTTTTTTTAACGTTCTTCAAAACAGAAAATACAGGAGAAAAAGTGTAAGTAATGGATGAAATTGTTTTTTTGTCTGCTATGATGTCAGCTGCAAACATTAGCATGTCCGGCTTACCATCGTAAAAGCATTACTTCCATAAGTAGGGACAGTTCACACACGTCCCACTGTGTTGCTGTCGTATAACAGCAGCGTTAGCTTTGCTTTTTATCTGATCTGTAAATGTTTAAACTCGCCAAGCTACAACGTTACCTGAGATATATTTACATTCAACAGCTTCTGTTCAAGTATGTAAGCTAATCAGCTGAAAAGACTTATCTTGGGGGAAAAAATAATGGTTCGATCTTCCGTTCTTCTTAGCAAACATCACTTATAGCATGAGACTGTAGTACAGTGCGAGGACGACTGCCCACACTGTAATCGATACCTTCTTTATTGACGAAAGTGTTACCGTGCGATTGTTTGGAGAGCTCATTATTCCTGAAGCCCATGAGTCTAACAGCCTGTTATCCTGAAAACCGTCGCTCTGAGAATACACACTGTCCTTTGAGTTGTTGCTCAGTGACTGCCGGTGCTTTCAGTGGAGCTGAATCAGACCGATTTTTGCTTTTAATAGACGACATACCCGACACAACCTGATACGAAGGTAATAGGGGCAAAAAACTCCTGCGAGAGCACAAAGCTTGACAGGTAGAGCAACGGAAATAAAGGAGGGCAGTGAAGTGAACGGCTGGATTTCATGTCTGACATAATAAACATAAGCTGAAAAACCGGCTTTAAAAAATGTTGTAGTGAGAATTTTGTAGAGGCTGTGACATTTCACCAGCATGCAGGTTGAGGTGGACGGCTGGTGAAAAGCACATAAGAGCTATTTAATAAAGGTTGTGATGGTAATTAATCTAGTTTGAGGTCAAAGTGGGTTTGTTTGATACGTTAGATTCACCTCCAAATGCCTCCAAATCACAATTATGATTTTTATCTGTAACTAGCCGTATGCTGCCTGTTAGCTATGTGCTGATGTGTTTACAGTAGCACAGGAATGTGTTTAATTAGATACTGAGAGAGACGATATAAAGGAATGAAGACAGATTTATTAGTGATGATCATCTCGCTGTATAAAACAGGTTGACAGGGCGGATGTCAGACAGATCTGAGGTCGTTTTAGGGGAAATTTTTGTCGTTTCTAATACAATTCAAACAACATACCCACATGTTATGTCCTATTTAGAGTGTTATTACCAATCTGGTTGATTTGGTGTTTTTTTAACACATAAAGCTGTGATTGGAATCTGTTGAAAGGTCAGTTACACTTAGTAGCCTGATTTAACTGTCAGCAAACCAATGTTTCCCCTCGACGCCCGTCAATATATATAAAAGAGGTAAACTCTGACTCATCAGCTCGCCCTCTAATGTGCTGCAAACTCTGCAGCACTTGACATATTTACAACCCGGAGACAGCTGCAGAAACAGCGGTAGAGTAAACAGGCAGGCAGAATGTAGCAGCCGTCCAACACGAGGCTCAGTTCGTTTACGTCAGCGTCTGAAGTCCTAGTGGAAAAAATTCAATCTGTACACTGCACAGTGGGCCAAGCTTTCTTTAGGTCTATTCTCGGCTCCATTAAAGCCACCGAGATGAGATTTATTCCTTTCTGTTAAACTTTGATGTTGTAGTTTTGTACACTGACCAGCAGAGGACAATCCAGACGAGGAAACGGCTGAACCTCTGGAATGACGGAGTGACTCCAGCTTAACACTCGACTCCTGTCTGCTTCATCTTCCCCTCAGACACGAGAATGACGTCCAGCACTTCAAAGTGATGAAGGACAACAAAGGCCAGTACTTCCTGTGGTCGGAGAAGTTCACCTCCCTCAACAAGCTGGTGGAGTACTACAAGGTCACCTCCATCTCTAAAACCAGGGAGATCTACCTCAACGACGGCAGCTCTGACAGCAGGAGCCCCTCCGCGGCCCAGCCGGTAAGAGACGTGACAGAGATGGTAAGAGACGTGTTCAACACAGGTGCTACGTGTAGCTACATCAACACCTGTTATAATCTGGCGGTCACAACCTACAGTCCAGTCTGATTCTCTGTGTATTAGCGGGAGATTGTTATCGTGATTCGAGGCAGGCCAGGCCCGAAAATAGAATCGACTTTCATTGTTTAGTTGCTTCAGTTCTGCGCAAAACTCCCTGTTTGTGTTATTTAAAGTTTTGTTTCATATATTTTTTTGCCCTTGTATGCCCACATGTCGTGCTCGAATGATCTTGGTTGTTTATGAGAATGTGTTTGCTTACTTCCTGTGAGAGCCGACGCTGCCTGAGTCGACAGGGCGTACACCTCTTTGTACACATCGGATGACAGAAGTTTGATTTACGGACTTATAAATAGAAACTATCTATTTTTTTCTTTTTTTTTTTTTGCTTTACAGTAGTTCCTGATGCACTTATTTTGATGTCGCGGCGTGTTGTTATGAACTTCCTGTGTGTCTCTGTCTTACAGGCGAAGAGGGGAAGTTTGCCTGAACAGCGCACCACAGCTGCAGCCTTCTCTGCTGCACCGCGCAGAGCTTCAGACCAGCCTCACAACCAGCTGGTATGTGTACACACACGCACACACACACACACACACACACACACACACACACACTTTCTACCACTTTATACCAACATTTATCATTGTGTTGCGCCACACTATCAGTTGTATAAAAGCAGATATGGTCACAATATGTTTTCACAGGTGAGCTGTCACTGAGGTCAGTTTGGTAAAGTAATAACACTTTGAACATTTCAACTACTTAGCTGTTATTTAAGCTTGTCCATCACTTTAGCCGAGCATTTCTAACCATATATCTACTACTTTTAGTTTACTTGTCCAACCAGTTGTACATTAAGCTTACTTTTCCAACAATTTTAGCATTTTTTTCTAGTTATTCTGTTTATTTATGACTTTAAATACACTGTATCCATTATTATTAGCTTTCTGCTTCCCTATTCATGAGGCCTACTTTGAAATAGTAGACTTGAAACTGAAACTGTTTATTCATTACTTACAAGCAGAGCAGTCTTAACACTATATGTACCACACACACACACACACACACACACACACACACACACACATATATTAACATATACCATTTAGACTTGCTCTGCAGTGTTCAGGTGTGAAAACCTAAAGACATACACATTAATCTGTGGATACAGTTTTTTCTTAATCTCGATTTTGAAACACTCCACGGTCCTCGATCTTTGCCAAGAAATTGCAGAAGTAACCCCCGGGCCGTACAGGTGGCCCTGTGTGTGACTCACAGCTCTCTGTCATTATGACTCATATGATAAATGACTGTATGTGTTTTAGTTCATAATCAGTTAAAGCAGAAACCTGAATTGTTGTGTTTTTCCTTCTTTCCCAGGCTAAGAGAGCCGGTCTGGAGGAGCGAGCTTCCACCATCGGTCACACAGGAAGAAGCAGTCCCATCAGCTCTGCTGTTCCTCCTCGTCGCACATCTGAAACCATGCCTCTCCCTCAGGTCAGTGCAGTGTATGCAGTGTATCATTGAAACACAGCATCTAATCTGACACTAGACTGACTTCAACGGTTCATTGATATTAAGACTTTATAACTGATTAATTTTCCCTCAGTTGATTTGTTTAATCATTTCAGATCCTCAAATAAGTAATTCATGCCCTCAAATCATCAGTTTGTGCACTGAAAATACTTGAGCCGATCTATGTGTTGATGTCTCCTGCTGTCCCACAGAGGGCGTCCTTGGTGCAGGTGAAGGCGCTGTACGACTTCACCGCAGAGGAAGACGACGAGCTCGGTTTCTGCGCCGGCGACATCATCGAAGTGTTGGATCGCACCGATGCGTCGTGGTGGAAGGGAAGGCTGAGGGGGAGAAGCGGGCTGTTTCCTGCCAACTACACATCACCGCTGTGAGAAAACACCCGGTGATGCACCGACTGTGCCTGCACACATCCACAGACTCGCTCTGCAGGTGCACCTGCGGCACCGTATTTCTGTTTATGAACACGGAGCAGTCAGTGACTCATCTAATCTCTGCACCGCATGGTAACACTTCATCAAGACGCCGGAGCCCAAAGGACTGAGTCACTTAGAGTTTTCAGATATATAATACTCACATATATGCTGCCACTCAGTGCGGTGCTTGTTCAGATTTTATTGAACATTTTTTGTGTCACTGGAGCAAAGACGCAGCCATAGGAACAGGACAGGAGCTGCTGCAGAGGGCACCGAGGAATGCTTCATCTTATATTGACATGTCTGACAGCAAGTATTTATTTGCATATTGCTTATTGGCTGGTCGACTGATGAGTCGACTTTAATCTAACTGTTTCTGCCCACGTTGTAAGTCTAGTCAAAAAAAGGTTTTGTATGAAAAATTCACTAGATTTCTAAAGAAGTCTGATTGCTTAACATAGACGTGTAACTCCCTCGCTGCTCCTTGACTTGGAAATAAAATAATTTTTTATAACTGATTCGATATTTCTATGGAAACTGAAATGATTTATACATTTCTGAAGCTATCTGCAATACAACCAGATGTAAGGGAAGCTAGCCTTCAAAATAAAAGCTGCACTGCATCTTAAATCATGACTGGATCCTAACATCTGTGCTCCTCAGAAAATATTCAATTTTATAACCTAGAAGTTGATTTTGTCTTTAGACTTTAGAAACATATAATTGGTTAAAAATTGACATTACTTAAAAACGTTCCAACTAATATAAAAGCAGGATTTTACTGTTGTATTTGGTGGAGCTGGAGCTCATTTTGAACTAATTTGTTTAGGACTGACACCCAGGAGGTGATTTGTTATTTTTTAAAGGGATGGATCGCCCAAAAAAACCCATTATTTGTATTTATGTCTCCTTGAATATGTTTTGTTACCGACATGACTCTGAGGGGGTGTTTTCAACAGCACAGACGCTACTGAACGATCATAGAAACATTACAGGAATATAATAGAAATGCTCTCTCGCAACTATACATTGCTTCTTGTCACTATTACATTGGTTCGCCTCAAATCACCTGCAGGTGACACCATCACAATGTTTGTTTTGAGCAACCAACCACACCAAACACCAACATTACTAAAAATATCACAATAATTAAGATAATTAAAAGGAGAAGCTGCAAATAATGCATATGCATACTCTTATTATTCTTTCAGCTGCACTTCTATAAACATATTTTCATTATGTTTTGAATGTAAATAAAATCTGTAAAGGGACTAAAGTGTTTAAATAAATGTAGTGGAGTAAAAAGTACAATGTTTACCTTAATCTATTTATAAAATGTCAGATAATAGTTTCCTAGTTTCACAAAGTCAAACATGATGTCTTCCAATATTTTGTTCTATCAGACCAACAACCCTAAACCCAAAGATAAACATTTACATACTTACATATTACATTTATGTCACGTGACTTATCGTCTGATCCATACAAGGAAATTCACAGAGAAAGGTATTCATCCACAAAGAAACAGGTAGATTAATAGATTTACTAGAGATATTCGACCTAAAAAAGAAAAAAGTAAACCACTTCATGACTTCAGTTCAGAACTTGATAAAATGTATTTGGTAACATCAACTCCTGGAACAGCATCGCAATCAAGTCTGTTTTATTTTGAAAGGTTTCTAACAGGAAGTTGTGCGTTAATGTGGCGGGCTTTACGCCGCCATCTTGAATTTCAAACAGCCGTTGGTCCCGCCTCCTCCTCCCTCTCACCTGAGTACCTGGCGTACCTGCCCCGCACAGGTATCGCTGTGCTGGAGTGTAGCGGGTCAGGAGCGACTGTATGTGGGGGAACTTTTAGTCAGCCATGGCGGAGTCTCAGCTTCTGTGTATGGACGATGAGCACGTCAACGAGAAGATCCCGGAGTCCCGGCCGGAGTTCTACTACAGCGAGGAGCAGCGGGCCGCGCTGGAGCAGCTGCTGAGGAACGGGGACGGCGCCTTCAAGATGCGGCTCAAGGAGGACAACATCAAGGACTTCCTCTCCGCCAGGGAGGTGAGGTTCATCCGGAAAACCTTCCAGGAGTACGACACGGACAGCGACCCCGAGTCCGGGGAGAGCGTGAAGTCCAAGGGGTCGTCCAGCGCCGACTCCGGGGTCCACTCCACCTACTGGCCCGAGATGTCCGACACCGAGGTCCCGCCTCTGGACATCGGCTGGCCGGGCAGCAGCGGCGTGTACAAGGGGGTGACCCGGGTGTCGGTGTACACACATCCACCCAAAGAGTCCGGGCCGCACATCAAGGAGGTGGTGAGGAGGCTCATCCAGGAGGCCCACAAGGTAACTGAACACCTGTAGTTATCATGTAAATACAAACGTGACAGACAAAAAGAAACAATATTCAAGTTTAAATTCCCTGAATCAAATGAGAGAAATCTACATTTTTCAACCAGTTTCAACACAAATAAACATTTATTATTAATAAAAGTATATGTTCAGGGCTGGAATGGGGATAAACAGACATTAATTCAGTCTACTCAACTTTTTGAAATTAAAAAACAGCTTTTAATATCACTTAACACTGGTCAGTTCAGCCACCAGACACTTTAAATAGTTTACACACTATTTATTTTACAGCTTAATTGTAATAATAGTGTAATATAGCGTATAATATGACAGGGTAAATTAAACAACACTGTTACTCATCATCAGTTTGCCTGATTTTCACCTTTCAGAGGTATAATTTGTTTCCAGAAAGCATTTTTAACAGTTCTGATAAACTTATTCTTACACCTGTTTTTTGAGCCCAACTGATATACAGGTCGAGTTTGTCGTATATATTGCTCAAGCACTGGCACAAGTCCTAGAAATCAGTCAGGCTCTATACCGGTTATGTTCTTCCCAAGTATATTGACTCTGACTCATAATAAATGTCTGGATGATAGACACAAGAACTTTATTTATGTGAGAATCAGGAGGAAAATATAAGCTAAAATGAGTCACAGTTGCAACTAACAGTTATTTTCATAGTCGATTCAACTGTTATTGTCTTGATTTGTCAGTTAATCGACAGAAATTAGTGAAAAATGTAGTTTCTAATCTAGTTTTTACAGAGTCAAAAGTGACGTCCTCTGATATCTTGTTTAGTCTGACCAACAAACCTTTTATTGTCCTGATTCGTTTGTATTAAATGTCAGATAACAGTGTCCTAGTTTTACAAACGTGATCTCTTCCAATCCTTTGTTTTTGTCGGACCAACAACCCTGAACCCAAAGATAATCATTCACTAATTATGTTTATGCCAAGAGATTTATCGTCTTATCGGTTCAGCTCTGAAAACAAAATCATTCGCACGACTCTTCCTACGATGCATGTGATGACATTCAGCAAGAAAAGATATGCATCTAGATAAAAACAGGTAGCTGAACAACAGATTTACAGATTAAGTTTGAGTTGATGTATAAACTCTTCTACGAAGATTGCAGCGTTGACACTGAAGTCTACAGGTTGACCTACAAAATAAAAAAGGAAAACACGTTTATGACTCCGCCACATGAAAACAAAACCGTCCGTGCAATAAACTTTATCAACGGCTTCTTGTAAATCTACTCGTAGATAGTGCCTGACCCACTGAGATATTCCAAGGAACTGGCTGAAAGTGTTCATGCGACAAAGAGCCTCAGGCCGAGAACAATTACTGTCACTCCATACAGTACGAGTCTTTATGAAAGCACGAGGCAGCCAGTGAGGAGTAAAAGTTTGAATAATGCTCGCAGGCCCTAAGCGTTTACGTTCATCAAAACGAGACACGTTTTGATTTGAAATCTCTTAAAGGTGGCGTAAACATTTCATTGTAACCAAATAAGAAAGAAAAAGGCCTGAAGATGTTGACACTCGTAATTGAGAAGTCAAAATGTTGGTGTAGACACCAACCAGAGTAAAATACATATAATTTAAAGGACAATTACAAACCGTACAAAACTGCCGTATACGTCTACTACGTGCAGCAGCGGGGCCAGCAGCCGGGTAGCAAAAGTCTCTTATAACATGACGAGAGTACAGAGAGCTGACAAACAAGACGATGGTGGAGGATTTAATGTCAAAGTGAAAAGCAAAAAGCACCTATTTGACAGTATTTCAGATTTTAAACATCATGCTAACAGGAAACCTGATAACGTTTTGAGGTAAAAGGAGTCGGTTACCTCACTGAGAAGTTGGAGGTGTGCATCCTGTCGTCTGCAGCTCTTCATCTAACTACCCATCTTATTAATTTCTCCCACGGACTGAACAAAGATGACTGTTATGTTGCTCTGTAGATGCATTTTTTTGATAAACCTTTCCCCACATTGAAAATTCAACACAGTCAACTTATTCTGAGTGTTTTTATGGCCCATCCCTGCGACCTTCTTCTGCAGTTTCAGATAGACATCTCACCAAATTGGCAAAACTTGCTTTGCCTTTTCAAATAAAAGACTCCAAGCCTTCATGATTTGTTAATAGAGACATTTTCTGCAATGCTGCTCTGACTCTTAAATGTTGTCCAACCAGAATGAACCGAACCGTCCACCTGCCACGTAGAGATACACCTGGCCTGAAAAAAACCCTGAAATGAATCCGCATCTCGTGACACATAAATCACAAGGCTGCTGATTCAAGTTAAGAGTGTGCATACTTTTCTATAAGCATACGGTGAGAGTTTGAACCTCAGGGTGCTGATATGCGGAAATATGCTCTCAAGTGTTTGGCAGGCTTTCAGGATCAGTAGATGATTAAGTTCATCTCAAGGGGAGAAATCTCAGCGTATGATCCGCTAGTTAGGCTGTCGGGCTCGGAGTCGGCTACTATAAACACATAAAAAAGGAGCACATGTGTGTCAGGGTATGATTAATTATTCACCAAAAACAAGTATGCAACACTTTCAAAGAGCTGCAAGGTCTCATGGTGAGTTGCTTTGTGTGGACGGGATCAGTTTTACCATCGTCCACACCTCAAAAAGAAAAAAAAAGCTGTATTCTTTGTGCCAGTTAGAACAAACCCCATCTACCTACCCTGCAACTATCGCCTCTGGTTCTACACGTCAGACCAATCAGCTCCGGTTTGCATTCTTCGGAGGTCAACCAATGAGAGGGAGCCGTGGGAATCCCTGAGTGGGTGAGAGGGAAATAAAGAGGAGGCTTGTTGAGTACCAACCCTAACCTGGGCTGCAGGATCACGGATTCTTTATCGTTCCTCTGCAAGTCCTGATCTGAGTTGACATTTAGAGTTGCTCGGCCTCCTCCGTCAGCACCGTGTGGGACTCAGCTTGTCAGGACTTGCATCCATGACTCCTTCTCTTAATGCAGATTTTTATTATTGATGCCGAAGGCTTAGTTCACCCTTCCCTGTTTTTAAATCTCACTGGAACATTTTACACACGTGCCTCTGGTTACACACATTGGTTTGACAGTATTTTGTATATATTGTTATTCACTACTTCGCTTTAATTAGACATAACAATGCTCCGTACTGAAGGTTACGGAGGGAACTTTTAGAGTGCCTGGGGGTACTTCTGTTCAGTCTTTGTATCTTACAGTACAGAACATCATATTTCACAGCGAGAATGACACAGTGACACACACTTTAGAAGCAGATGTGGGAAGTAATGAAGTACAAATGCGTCATTAATGTACTTAAAGCTGATTTTTCAGGTGTTTGTACTTTAATTGAGTTTAATTTTCTGACAACTTTTTACTTTTAAACCAAATATCTGTAGTTTTACCTCCTTTTTATTTTCAAAACAGCCTAATCAGTTTAGTTTGAATGCATCTGAGGGGAATTAAGGATTATTTTAATTTGCCGTCATCAGTGCACTTCACACACGTCAGATGTAGCGAGATGAAACAAAGACGTAAAAAAGATGTAAGAAGCCGTGAGACAGACAGAGAGGGAGGCTGGAATGTGGAGAAAAGACGTGTTAGTGTCTCGTATCTGCAGAGAGTTTCTGATTTTCTCTCTTTGTTGCTGCTCGGGACGCTTTACAACCCAACATGTGTCTATTTGACGTCCTGGGAATGAGACTCAACGATCAGCTGTCTTTGTGGTGCGTTCAGGAACAGCTGGGACAAATCCTACTGACTCTACCTTTAACTTTAATTTGAATTATATTAATATGACGTGAGCTTCAGTTAGCTTTGACCACAAATGTCCTGTGTGTGTGTGAGTCTTGCCTTTCTGTTTTTCTCTTCCGGTGTGTTTCTTCGTCAGCAGTATGTTTTTTAAAGTTGCCCAGAAAACACACCTCACATTTCGGATTGTTTCACACCTGATTCTGTTTTTACAGCCATGTGTAGAGGAAGCTTGTCATTGGTTCATCAAATATGTTGTATTAGTTTGAAATATGGTGCGATGTCCCTCCTCCCTGTTGATCAATCAGGAAGCAGTAAAATGATAAGTGATAAAAGGTCTGTTTCTTTTCTTGAACAGTTGTTTCTCCAAATACAAATTCTAAAAACCATTAGCTGACACATTCTTCATTTAGACACACATGGATGACTTTTAATAATTGATGTCATATGAAATAATACAGAGCTGATGTCACACGTCAAGCTACAATCTTGTTTGGAGGCTTTTGGATCGGGCCCAAACAGTTACACGACGGCCGCAGTAAGGAAGCGGAAAGCCACACACGATCATTTTAATTGCACTGAAGGTTATAAAAAACACAGTGTGGCTGTGAAATGCTCCATCATGTTTGTGTAGTGAAATATACAGTGTTAAAGATGCATCAGTTCTGTGTTCTGTATGTTGATTCCCGCGTCGATTATAAAACTAATCTTCTAAACTAGCTTGTGTCTTGTGACCAATATGATTTCTACCATAGCTCCTGTAGAATTATATATAATGTATATTATATATAATGATTCTGGACAGAGACATGGCTGTAGAAACAACGAGCAGTGTGACATTTAATCGTTAATCTTAGTCATTGCTGGACTGCGTTCAAACCTTTTATTCCCCCGGAAAAACAAGTTCCACTGACATTTCAACTGTGACTTCCTCGATTAATCATGTGTTCAAATTCAATAACAAGTTGGTGTCGTGGTGCCAACATGTTTGCTGTGACAGTGGGAGTGTCCAAAAACTTTTATGAGTCTTAATGTTGCAAACAAACACGTAGAAATTACCAGATGTTAGTATTATTTTTATCCTTCTGTCTGGTCAGAGACGCTTTACAGAAAAAACAAAACGATAAAGCGAGTGAGTCTGGTGATTGTTTTCTGCTGTTAAGTAGATAATGTGTGAATACCAACAGAATTAAATGAGGGCGAGAGTTTATTTGTTCTGTTGTTTTGTGACGCAGCCGTGTCGGAGTGTTATATATAAGATAATCTTTTGTCTTGGAGCAAACGTGAATCAAAAAACAAGCAAAGTCCTGCAGTGAAAAAGTTAACGTAGGTATGTGTTCACTGTTTCATCAACTGTACTTAGATTTGGACCGATTTGAAAATATACACATTTTGATTTAAAGAAAATCTACATAGAGTTGAAAAAGTTAGATAGAAGTGATGGATAAATGGCTGAATTTGATCAAAATAATTGATTAACAGTTGAAATAATTGGTTTAAAGTGCTGGATAAGGTCCTAAAATATCAGATAAAAGTAGACTAATGATAAATGATTAAATAGCCTGAAGTCACGGATAGTAAAATAGCTAAAAGTAATGATAAACTGTGGAAACAGGCTAGATAGATAAAAGTACATGGATGCACTGCTGAGTTAGCTAAAAGTGATAAACAGTTAAAATAATGAGCTAGTAATGTAAACAAACTGTTATATAATATATTATTTAGCTAAATAGTTTGCTAAAAATAATGGATATACTGTTGAGTTAGCCAAATTGGCCTCGTTAGCTGAAGGTGATGGATAAACAGTTAAATAATTAGCTAAAAGCGATGGATGGAGTTAGTTAAAAGTGAGAAATGGGTAATTAGCTTTAAATAAAGGACAAAGTGTGAGATAGACGTCTTAAAAAAATGGATAAATGCCTGAAAATGATTGCTATAATATTGTTTAGTAGTTGAATAGTTAGCTCAAGGAGATAAATAGTTAGCTAAGTAAGGAATAAAGGGTTGTCACGAGGGGCTGCTCACATTCAACTGAACGTCGGGAACAACTGGTTTAATAACAATGCATCATATTTTATCAGATCATCATATATTTTGGATGTGAAATCTTTAACAGCTGTTAGATTCAGTGAGCTGAAGTGAAATGGAAAAACTAGAGTTCAAGTCCAGACAAAACGAATTGTGCTCCATTAAAAGCGCTCAGTTACATTCCACCACTGCCGCTGCTGTCCCTCTGATTGGCTGCATTTAACCCCCCCGTCCTTCTCTCTCCCAGGTGGTGGCCATAGCCATGGACCTCCTGACAGACCTGCAGATCCTCCAGGACCTGCTGGACGCCTCGTCACGGCGCGGGGTGGCCGTCTACGCCGTGCTGGAGGCCAGGGGAGTGCCCTACTTCCTGGATATGTGCACTCGGCTGCAGATTAATGCAATGCATCTACGGGTGAGGAGTCAACTCAGCAAACACTGCAGAGCACGACAGAGTGCCACAGAGGGAGTAGGCTCGCTAATCCAACACACAAAGAGAAAATTAACACGGAAAGTTTGAACAAAAGTGGGTCAGTGCTCATCGTCCGTTAGGAGACAGCAGTAACCGCTGCAATCATCGTGGATTAATACGTATTGTGTATCATTTGTCTCTATTTTATAGCTGACAAAATTACTTCAGGTTAGTTAAGTGGTATTATTAAACCAAAGGCCTGTTGAAACAGGGACGATGGATTGCCTAATCGAATACTTTCACCCCTCACATGAACAGAAACAGCTGTTCTGCTCTTTTAAAGGTCAATCCATCCAAACCACAAATAGCTTCAGGCTTATTAGCCAAGATTCAGATCAACACAACACACGGGAGGTGAAAGAAATGTAGTTTATGGTGCTTAATTCATTGTGGGAAAAACTCAACAGCAGCCTTTTCTTTCCAGGAAACGTGTCTCAAAACGCTCATTTGAAATCCACACCAGCGTTACGGAAAGTTAGTGAGGTTTATTTGCATTTTTATAATCAGATTATGAAACATTCAAATAGTAAAGTGTATCTCTGAGTTATTTTACTTAGCTGCGTAGCTACAAAGTAGCATAGTTTGACTATAATAGCAGATATGTTTTCACATAATTGTAATGAAAGTGTGAATGCTGTGTCTAATAATGGTTACTTAGAGTAGAGTAGCTGGAGGTGGAAAACATAATGATGAGTGGTGGCGGAGCTTCGATCCAAATTAGTTTTCAGTTTTGATAATCAAATCAAAAACAGGGTTGGAGACTGTTCTAGTATTTTATTCTCTTCAACCCAACCTGTCTGCTCAGACCTAAAGTAAGAACCTCGTTATCCCGTTGGTGATGTTGGGTTAATTACCTTTTCAGAGATCCTTTATTGATTTGTTTGGGAAGAGGGTTCACTCCGGACAGATTTGAGAAACCAAACTTTGTAACAAACTGCATTTCTACCTTTTTGTTGAAGGTATTTTTTTGTTTCACTCTAAAATCTTTAGTGTTGGTGGATATTATCTGAACTTGCCCACCCCTAACCTGCAAAAAGCTACCAAAGTAAAGCCCCAGCTGTTGTCTTAATATCCCCCTATCCTTTTCTAGAAGAATTAGAAAATGTAAATGACAGTTGTCAGGATAGAAAACAAACATTTTGTTGATCTACAAGTCAAGATGTGATATTCTCACAGTGGCAAAGCCATCAGTGCTGCAGAGACGATGTTAAAATCGCAAAGGAGAATTGTGGCACCCCTAATAATCATACACATTTAGTCAGCTGTGACAGCTAAAATTGAATGGACACTTATGGAAAGTTGGGGCAAAAGTAAAAAATATACAGTTTCTTAACAAGTAAAAGATGAAAACAAACTTTCAATCAAACACAAGATCTTTGAGGAACAACTGTAATATTTTGACCCACCACTGCATCTAAGGGTTAATTATAAGGGTCATTCCATTTATGAGGCATCCTATGAAAAATAAGCAACTGTTGAGGCTTTGAATACACACAAAGACTAATTTAGCTCTTAGGGACTAACTAAAAAAAAACAAACAGTAATTAGAGTAAAGCTGCAGGATTTGGCAAGGTTGAGAAAAAAAATCCACGACATGAGCTGGTAAAAATTCTGAATACTTTAATGAATTATCATTTAACACTGTGTTCTGTGTGCCAGAACCAGAGAAGTGACAGTAAGAGTTGAACTAGACTCGAGCAGACAGCGGTTCACTGAGCCACGCTGTCATCCAACCCCCACAGGGACACAATACCCAGCCTTATCTGCTGCACGCAGAGTTTTGTAGCTCCGGCGTAGTTCAGCTGGAGCTGCTGTGGAGTACCTGGCCGCGGCGGTGTCAGTTGATAAGGCTGTGAAAGGCCTTTTCAGTGCGCCGGGCTCTGTTACTCTTACCTCTTACAAATGCACATTCATAGATCCTGAGAGTGAAACTGGATGCTGACAGCGGAGGAGAGCCTCCTCCCAGTGTGTCTGCTGAGTGTTTTCTTTGTCCCTGTTTCTTTCTCCCTCTTCCCTTTAAGTAAACACATGCGGCTAAAGGGTTTATTTCTTAAGAGAGTTGACTTTGCGCTGAAAGGTGCGACAGCGCCGTTTGAATTGGCATCTCCTTGAGTCAGTCATGCAGCACGATATATCAGGAGCTGTTTGAGAGGGTTTACTCAGGCTCACTCGTGTGATGCCAAGCCGGCTGAAATGTGTAATTAAGCTGGCGTGTCTTTACAGAATCTCCGTGTACGGACGGTGAAAGGATCAGGGCTGGCCCTGTCGTTTGGAAAGCTGCCCGGGTCCATGTGCTCCAAATACATGCTGGTGGACGGAGAGAAAGTCATGTTCGGGTCGTACAGGTGAGCAAACTCACACATTCATTCAAAAACTGAACAGATCTTGTGCGTTGTGATGATGATGAAATATTTGATAAAACTTTATTTAAAAAAGTGTTTTTACAAAACCAATAAGGTGGCGTACATAAATACAAAACTTTAACGTACTTAAACGTTACGTTCTGATATAACTGGTGCTAAAGCAGCTACGCTAACCTCTCGAGGACCCGCCATTGTTGTCCTCAAACCAACCGTCGCTTCCCTCGCTGGTCGTCACATTTAAACCACGCCTGTCGCTGCCAGTAGTTCCTTGTGGGACGCTGATTGGTTCACGTGTTCGCCCTCAGGTGCACAGTTTGAATTCTGGTAAGATGGATTTGCGAGATCATGTGACGGTGACTGAAGCTCTGTGTTGTGAAATTCTTCCTCAGGTGAAATTATCTCCAAAACATGAGTCAGCGTTAGCTTTAAATCGCTTTCGGTGGCGTTTTTTGTTATGCTAATGATCTCAAATCTCATTACCAGTCGGTGTTAATCAAGTTCTAACAAGCGAGTCGTAACAGGTTTGTCCAGTTAAGAGATTCAGTTCGCTGGGTCTCGTTCGCTCATAGGAGGAATTCTCATGAGAAAAGTAATATACATTATATATAATGTACAATAACTATAATCAGTTATTTGTCAAAACATTACATATTATCCATTTTAGTAGCTTTAAAACTGCTAATGTTCAGAGTACTGTTTGTTCCATTAAGCCTGCAAACATCAAGCTGCTGATGTTTGTTTTGTTTTCCTCTCTCGGGTCTAAATGTTCCTCGTCTGGCTGCCTTAAAGTATAAAAACAACTTTTCTCAGAGGGCAGCAGACCACAACACAAAAGAAAATCAATTATAGGCTCTTAAGAACTCCTTAAAGACTTTCTGAAGCTTATTAAACTGGTTATATGACTGGAATGCTTTTAGCAGCACTCTCACCTTATCTGCCGTTGGTCCTGGGCATGTTTCTATTGTTGGAGATCAACTCGCTCTTCATTATGATTACTAATTGAAGGCGACGTATGAAACCTGCAGAACAACGTCGCCTGATTATATATAGAGACTTGAGATCTTGTCAACTAAGCCGATGGTTTTCTCTCTCTCGTTCGAACACATTCACTCATAAATAGAACGTACAGATGATCAGAAAATTGCGTCTAAATTCATGACGAACCATTACCTAAATATTTCACGTTGGTTAATCTGTAAATTTAATCCATTTCATGATATTATTGTGGATTTTTAGGGATGTGTTAAGTCACGTTAAATGATTCTCTGTTCACGTTTGGTATCCGAATTTCAGAAATGTCGCTAATTTCAACTGTAACACATCTTTAAAATCAGCATTCAAGGCGTCAGTATGATCATAATGAACTAGTTTGTTTGACGTGTCGTCTGACCACACGCAGTATGATGACAACTTTCTTTTATAGCCGTTGTCATAACATTTGTCATAATCTGAGAATCACACTGATCAAACTCCGTCCTCCAGACTGACCCGGACTCCTTGTAAAAAATAAGCCGATTTAAATGTTTTGAACACAAAGACGAGTTAAGCTCCTGTCGTCAGTAAAACTCTGTGTCTGATTAAAGCTGAAAAATCTTTCCATGGAAGTGACTTTTATGAGCCAGCTCTGAGGAAACCACGTTATTGACCACATCAGTAATGAAACTGTTTCAGTGCACATCATCAACACATTAGCGACACACTGAAAACAAAACTGGAACGACTGATTCATGTGAAATGAAATGAGCTCGGTCATGTTCTGACTCATGTGTGACACCTTATGACTGGAAGATTACGTAGAGTAATTTGAGTTTTAGAAACACGTTTTCAAAGCTTTAAAGAAAACTTGACTAATCGGCCTAGTAAGAAAAAACATATACAGTCAGATAAGGGAAATATTTTTACACCAATTTCCCTTTCTTAAAACAAAAAGACAACCATAAAACTTCTTAGTTCAAGTCTTTTGCCAAGCTAAGATAAGCTTAACTGCCTCAAAACACTTTAAACTCGACTTAAACAAAGTAAAACTCTCCAAAACACTCAACAGTTTTGGAGCTACTGTCGAATTATGGTCATTTCATACAAATTTCAAATCAATATTCTGGTTTAAATCTTTCTTTCCTCCTCCAGCTTCACCTGGACCTCCTCTCGGATGGACAGGAACACGATCACGGTGATGTCGGGACACACCGTGGACTCCTTCGACACTGACTTCAGAGAGCTGTACGCCATGTCCGAGCAGGTGGACCTCTACAAGGAGTTCAACATCACCAAGCCGCCTTTACCTACGCCCATCGCCAAGCCAAAGGTGGAGCCAATCCGGCCTCTGCCCGTCTCCATGTCTCGCTTTCAGGTGTCCGTCAATGACTCCAGGCAGGTGGACCTGAAGGTGCCTGCACACAAGTACCACAATCCTAAGTACTCCTTAGTCTTTGGGAACAGTAGGGGCCTCACAGGTTCTCTGCAGGACCTGTCGAGCGAGACGAACTCGGTGATCAATGAGCCGAACCAGAGGAACGGGCTGCAGAACAACATCCTTCACGCCATCAGGAACAGCAAGGAGAAGTTAGACCGAGTCTCCCCGCAGAGTCCCGGCTCACCTGCAGAGGAGGAGGAGGGAAGCCTGAAGAGGAACTCGGCCGCCGGACTGAAGAAACGCAGCTCCTTCAGGCACTTCCTGAAAGGGAGAGCCAATCAGAGCACAGACACTATAGAGGAGGGCGTGGCCACCACTCAGAGCCCCTCCCCTCCTCGTAAAGTGGCGGAGACCAATGGTGTGGCGGGACACGAGCTGGAGGACTCGTTTGAGATCATTGATAAACCAGGACCACTGAAAACCAAAACCAAGAAGCCCTCAAAGATCATCCAGAGAAGTATGTCTCTGCAGACCATCAACACGGGAGACGAGGACGGTACGTAACGTGTAGTTTATTCTTTTATTAGTCAAATAAAAGAGAATGTTTTGATGCGGCTGTATAGAAAATACACATATTGATTTGCCCTAAAAAGGGATGAATAGATTCTGTTGTGTTGCAAAAATAACAGAAATGTTAAAACATCTTTTTAAGATCCCTCTCAGACGTGTTTGAAGACAGAAATATGGTTTTGACTTTTATAATTTGAGTCTTTTTCACAAACAGAGACACAGTTAGCGGTTAGCTGGCTCGTGAGACAGATAATTCACCTCTGGAGCTGGTGGAGACCAAAATGGAGCTAAAAAAGCGTGAATATTTGACTTATATTCATCAGTTGTCCACTAACAAGACTCCAAATGAATGATTGTGTGGCTCTGTAACTGCTGGATGTATGAATAATCAGCTGATTGAAAAATAGACAAACATAAAAACTGTCACAGCTTGTTTCCAAAACAATCTGTTAAGTACTGAGATGCTCGTCTGCCTCTGAATGTGATACTAACATCTTCACTTTCTTAATTAGTTTCTTTGATTGAATCCATCTTCTCTCTTTTGTCCAACAGGGTCCAAAAGTCGCCGGCGGCATCAAAAGAAGAACTGCATCCAGTCGTGAGAACAAAACAAAGATCTCATGATTCAAGCGTCACCTGACTGTACCAGGTGACATCACGTCTCTCTGGTCTGTGGCTTTGCCTCAGTGTGAGGTGAAACTCCTCGCTGTGCCTCGTGGGACTGACCGCTAACGACATGTTTTATTTTAACTAATCACGTGAGGAGAAAAAAAAACGCCTCCAGAAAATCTACATAATGTAGCCAAAGTGCTGATGGAGGCAGATTTTAACGCCATCGTTTTTTTCCTTTTCTATGTTTTTGTATTAAGTTATTCTACAGTGTTTTTATATTTGACACTTGTATGCTTGAACCTGAGCGCCGCAGAGAAGTGACCCAGGCGGCGTGGGTGGATTACATCACACCTGTGAGATGACCTGGTTCCCATGGAGACAGGAAAAGTGATCAGTTGTGCTGTTGTTCCCGAGTGTCGTCTTACAAACGACCCTTGGTAACAGAAGAAGTGTTGATCGGAGTGTACAGGCTGTGAATAATGTACGCTGCGCCGCAGAGTCGACACAGTGTGAGCAGCTCGCTGGGTTTTTGTTTGTATTCACGTGAAACTGGCTGAAATTAAAAATGTGAATCCTTGAGAGACACTTGAGATGTAAATAATCTAAATTTTGTAGCAGAAATTGAATAAAAGACATGAAAACAGCAGATGTATCTTTGTTGGGGACACGGGAAGCTTTGTCAAAGATAAATATTGTTCCTGAGACAGTCAGGAGTTTCAGCCTCGCCCCGTCTTTGTTTGTTAACAACGGAGCCTTTCCAGGATGCCCGATCATGATACGATCAGCTGTTAACAACGAACCCGTTTACCTGTGAATGATCCAAACGGCTCTTCTGGAGAATTTCTCAACTTTAGGTCTCTTTTTGTTGCTCCTGTCTGAACTTGTTTGAAACATGTTGCTGCCATCAAATTCATCATAAGCAATTACTTACAAAAAACAAGGAAGTTGATGAGATGAAACATGAAATATATATATTGTCTTTGTACTGTTTTAAACTGAGTTTATGTGAAAGAGGATCAGCAAATTATCACGTTACCTTATTTATTACATGTTTTAAACAGCGTCTGAACTTTTTGGAACCCAGTTTGTAAGGAGAGTTAAATTAAAACACTGGATTTGATTTAGTAATGGTATTTAGTTTTGCCTTGTATGATGGAAATGTACAGAGAAGAATTCAAAAATATCATATTAATATGATAAAATATATTGTAAATTATGTTAGTGTCAAGATAAGAGACGTAGCGCAAAGTGAAAGGCGGTAAAAACAGTGTAACATAATTAGTGTTTTAGAAAGAACCCTAATAAAAGTAAAGATATCGTGTTAAAATATTACTTTGGTAAAAGTGAAAGTCACCTGTACAGACAGTACTTGAGTAAATGTACTTAGTTACATTACGTATCATATTTAACCACGAGGACCGGCGAGAAGCTGTGACGTCGAGGGTTAAAGTAAACAGAGACGCACGTCAGCGTAGAGTAAACATCAGCCGTGTGTTCAAACAGACAGTTAACTCAGCTGGAAGACGCTCGGCGAGAATCATGAAACCCTCGATAACAAACTAAGAACAGGTGTAGAAAAGCCTGGAGACTAGAATATTGATTATGACACGGAGCAGTGTCATATCATTGCAAGGGACAAGTTTAAAGGAGCAGTCTGTAGATTTGGGGAAGAAACTTCACTGAGTTTTTAAACCGACTCTCTTTGTTTTCATGACTGAACAAACTGACCTTAAAGAAACAACACAGTTTATACTGTTTTACTTTGTGTGTGGCGGACCCTGCCACCTTTCTAGCTTAAAAAAAAAAATTATATTTCTGAATTTATCAAGATGGTAAGATTCTGAGTTTGATTTTCAGAACTACACAGAAAAATAAAGAGTGCTAACTGGAACCAAAAATGGTTCTTCAGACTGATGCCATAGAAGAACCATTTTAAGTTCCACAAAGAACCTTTTAGCAGCAAACGGTTCTTTAAAGAACCCCCAAAGGTTCTTCAAATAACCAAAAAATGGTTTCTCTAGGCACCATAAATGGTGCTTCAAAGAACTTTAACAAAGGAGCCATTTTCAAGAAAGTTCTCTGTGGACCCAACTGGTTCAGTAAAGAACCTATTTTAAATGGTTCTTCAGTAATTTTTCAGAATAAATGGTTCTTTGAGCATTTTAAATCAAATCATTATGGGTAAGTTGAAAAATTAAATTTGAAATGATCATCATCAGTGTAACTGGACAATAAAACAAGTAGATCTCGGTCAAAGAACACATTAGATAGTCATAAATTCATGCTTGATATTTATTGTATTTATTTATCTGTTGGACATTTTTTGTATTTATTTGTTTCCACAGTCAGTCAGCCAACCAGCCCAAACAATCAGAGGTGTTTGGAGCTACAACGATCAGCTGATCAACAGAAAATGTATTGACAACTATTTTGATAATAGGACTTAATAATCAAATGACTCCAGTAAAAATGAAGAACCTTTAGTACTTTAAAGAACCACATAAAGTATGTGAAGAACCATCCCCTTAAAGAACCAGAGAGCCTTTTGAAGAACCATTTAAGAACCATTATTTTCCTGTGTGTACGTAATGCTCCTTTAAGCGGTGTGGCTGTCTGCGGTTTCTGCTGTTGTTGTAGCTACAGTCTGACGGCAGCAGGTGACAGAGGATCACCTGGAGCGTTCTGACGACGATCCAGTTACACTAAATTAAAGTCAGTGTAAACAAACACTGTGTGTCACTGTGGAAAAAACATTAAAACAGCTAGTGAATCAGATATCTCGTCACGCTGTGAGAGAGAAGTTTGGCTGTCGATGTTTTGGCACGACTGTAAATCATTTTGTTTTGGAGAAGATTTGTGTTTCTGTTACTTCAGTTTTATTCGGAAGTTTGTTGATAAGAGCTCCGACAGTGAGTTTTGATCTCTGAGGTTGAAAAACATAAGAAATGTCACCTTATATGTTTAAAAATTAACATTTAAATGACATTTAGACGAACAAAACGAGCATATTTCCTTTTTTTGTGTAGCAAACATGTCATTGCTGTAGTTCATCAAAAGTTTCCCTCATTCCTTCCTTCATAGAGTTTTTTAAAAAGGTCAGAAGACATTTAAAAGTCATTTTTGTCTTTTCTGTGTGAAACCAAACTAAAGGTTTAGATTTTACAGGTGATTCGATACTGAAACACTCGATGTTTGATGAAAACACTGTGAGGAAATGCTCGCTGCAGAGAAGCTACATTTTTTTTGTGTGTGTGTTTGTTTTGTGGTGTGTTTCTGCTCCCAGGAAACCACATCTCTATCTCACACACACACACACACACACACACACACACACACACACACACACACACACACACACGACAGGAACTGCACAGGAAAAGCCTCCACGCATCAGATACGCTGATACCTGATCTGATTAGAAAAAGAAATGAAAATAACAAGATAACATTTCTCAGTAGTGTTCAGCTTCACACGTCATCATCATCATCATCATCATCATCGCAGTGATGAAGATGCTCCGCGTGTCACCACTGAAGTGACTCTGAGTGATGACGTAGCGCCATCTGCTGGAGAAACAGCCACACGAACACATTCACAAGTTTATTTTACAAGTAGTTTGAGTCATCTGTTAAATTATACACACAGTAAATTAAAAATCACTTTGGCTAGAACAAAATAAACTGTACAACAACAAGTATTATATTATAACTATAAGGATCTTTTAGCTTTCTACACTGCTTTGACAGGTTATTTACAACATAATGCACTCGATGATGAACTTATTTATATATTTCTGATATTTTCTTTAAAGAATCAGTTTGAACAAAGTGCTACATGTTCTGATTTGAACTTCCTGGCATTGATGATTTGTATATTATTAATACTCACGATGATTATTCAGTGCAATCGATTATTTTCCCCCCGAATACAAAAACTAGAGCAGCCTGCAGCCGTGGACAGATTGTGAGTTAACAACACGGTAACACGACAGGCCGACTGATTCTGCTTCGTCTGTAGTCGTTCGGTGTCTTTTGGTCGTTTTTGCAGCTGTTCGTGGTTGTTAATCGGCCTCTGCGTGGTCACTTTGTGTCTGTTTGCAGTTGTTTTGTGTCTTTTGTGTCATTTTGCATTCTGGAAACCTCTGTTTTGTGTCTCTTTGGGGTTTGCTTTTAGTCTATTTGTGGTAATTCTGTGGCTGGTTTGAGTCTCTCTCTGTAGTTTCTTTTTCTCCGTGTGGTCGTTTCATGTCCTGTAGTCATTGTGTGTCTCTCTGCACTCATTTGTGTGTCTCTTTGTGGTCTTTTTTTGTCTCCTTATGATTGACACTGTCACAAGAAATGTCACCAGCTCATGCAGAGGTTTCAGTGTGGTCCGGTTCAGTCGTCCATCCACGATACCAACAAGTCATCTCCCTCCAGTCTCTCCTCTAAGGGGCACCAGACGCCCCTCTGGACCGGCGCTGCTGCAGAAGTTCGTCAGTCGAAGTCCTCGTTAGTTTCTCGTTAGTTCTCTAGCGGCTGCAGTTTGCAGAAGTAATTCTAAGGCTTCACACCACGAGCCACGAATAGCTCACGTTTGTGTGAGTTCCCCAATTTGTACATTTCTGTGAAATACTGTGCGATTAAGTTTTGTTTCCTGAACAGCTTCTGTCTTAAATCACAGGATGGTTCATCCACGGGAGCAACATCAGAGTCCGGACATGTTTTACTGGACGTCCCGTGTGTCGGTCACTATGAGGACGTGTTGCTGATGACCTTCCTCTTTCGTAGAGTCACCAGATCACAGAAAGGGTTCTTGGTGACACTCGCGCTGAAACACAAGAATGAAACTGAGATCATGAAGAGCAAAAGTAGTAGTTTTTTCATTTTTGCGTGCTGTTTACTCAGCAGAGACTAATTCCCCTGTCGTCCGCTCGATACGACCGCAACTAATGACCATCATCACGTCTTCAAATGGCTTAATTTCAACTGGACTCTGCAAATATGTGATATTTTAGCTCCGATCCAACAACTACTGGGTTCATTGACCCCTCAGGATTAAATACAAGTTGCAAAGCTAGTAACATTCCCATCAGCCTCAGCTTTACTCTTTGTTTAGTGCCATTTAGCTAAATGTTAGCATGCTAAACTAAACTGCTGAACATGGTATCACAGCATGTTAGCACATCGTTTTAGCTTAGCGGCTATTAATCAGGGATCTCCGGGCTTCCTGAGACTTGGACCTTTTTAGGAGAAGCTGTAACGCTGTTTTACTGTGAAGCTCCAGAGATGTTTTGTTCCTCTGAATGTTCATGTTTGGGTGAACTTGTCCTTTAAGAGGGGCGGTGCTAAAGACATAAAACGGCAATAAAGATGCACCAGAATCATCTCGCTCGTTCAATCTCCTCGTGTGTTCCGGCCCGAGCCTCGACAAACACGAGTCACCGGATGCACCGGGCCTCCCACGTGCTCCCAGCGGCGTCGGCTCTCACCTGATGGCGCCGATCCAGTTGTCCCGCTCCTCCTCGCTGGCCGCGCTCAGCTTATAGGACTGGTGTTTGCCCTGCACCACTCTGCCTTTGTTCTCCGTCTTGCAGGCCTTGATCTTTTGTCCTTTGGGGTTATATAACTCCAGACAATACTGTTCAAACACACACACACACACAGACACACATGTTGCACCGTTACTGTGTACATACGCCGCTCTGTTTATCTTGTCGGCCCCTCGTGACTCACTGTTGGAGCGCTCGTGTCGGAAATTCATTCAGCAGCTGCCGTGTGATTCATGTGGCAGCAGATAATGCGTGCGAGGACACTCGAGTCTACGTCACGCACGCTGATAAACCAAAAGTAAATGATCATCTACCTTTTTGCTGGAGTCCTGCAGCTCCCTGACACACAGGTCCTCCAGAGGAATAATCCCGATGGGGTCTTTATCCTGGAGGGGACGAACATCAGAGACCGATTTAGGCTTCAAACCACCAGAGGGATGTTTGACATTTCCATATTTAGCCGACGTAAAGGTTCCCCAGCAGACAGACAGATACTCACTGTGGTGTATTCGAAGTAGTACAAACAGCTGTCTGTCAGGATGAACCACCTCCTCTTCCAGGTTTTAACTCGTCCGCCTTCAACAAAACAAAAACAAACACTTGAGGAAAGCCTCGCACAGATACGCTCCAGTTTGTAATCTCATCCGAAACGCCTGCAGTCTCACCCATTTTAAGCAGCCAGCCCTCCCTGTCTGGGTTGAAGAACGTCAGCGTGAGGTCGTTCCCGTCGTCCTCCGGGATCTTGAACGGCTCGCTGCGGATGCTCGCGTACAGTTTCTGGAAGGCAGAAGAGAATCCCGGTTGATGATCGACACACCAGCTGACATTCAAAAAATAACTAAATCACCACAATGGAAAATAAAAACCCTAAAGTGAACATTTTACTTAAAAATAAACCCGGTGAGGAGGAGAAGAAGGATGTGACGAACATTTAGAGTCAGAGTGAAAACTGAAAGTCTTGATGATCGGAGATAACGAAAAAAAAATCCCCGGAAACAAGAAGAGATAAACGAAATGCCAAAGAGTTTCATATCAGCGATAACAGGAAGAGTTTCACTGTTTGGCTGTGACATCAGTTGTTTAATAATAACCAATGAGAGCGAGCGTGATGATCGTCATGTGCAGAAGGTTAGCGAGTGGTTCGGACCGTGAGCAGCTCCGTGGACAGGTCCTCGCCGTTGTTGAT
The DNA here is from genome assembly GCA_039737535.1 of Lagodon rhomboides. Classification (NCBI taxonomy): domain Eukaryota; kingdom Metazoa; phylum Chordata; class Actinopteri; order Spariformes; family Sparidae; genus Lagodon; species Lagodon rhomboides. The sequence goes on from CM077802.1 coordinate 3,782,017, forward strand.
CCCTCTGTTCATGGACACGAAGCGCTGCAGGCTGGGTTTGTCCTTCACGTTGGGGTTGTGCAGACTCGTGTTGAGCATGATGATGGCGAACGACAGGATGTAGCACGTGTCTGTCAACACAAAACAGAACATAGAGAGTCTACCTCCGTTGTGACAAACACACCTGTGTTGCCTCTGATCAGTGACGGAGAGATGAGAAGTCACCGAGGCTCCACTGGAGAGAAAAACCTGATTCTTATTAACGAGATAACTTGTAGTTCTTTTTCTAATCTTTGAAAATTAATGAAACTTTTTAATTGGACTGCCAGAGGAAGCGAGTCAGGCGAGACAAAGCCTCTTTGTGTTCGTACCCGTGGATTGGAAGACCCCCGGGTTACAGTCGCAGTAGCGAGTCGCGAACGCCTCCATCATCCTGTCAATCTTCTGAGCTTCTCCCGGGAGACGAAAGCTCCACAGAAACTGCCTGCGAGACGGCGGAGGTGTAAAGAAAAACACACACACATACGATGTCAAGCACAGGAGGAGGAGGAGGAGGTTTTCTACATCATCAGAAAGAAAAAAAACAAGACTAAAGGTAAAAACTGCTGCAACATCTCAGGCTGAGTTTCACACTCGCTCGCTCGCAGAAGTATTTTAGTGACACGAACCTCAGCGCCTGCACCAGATTCAGATCTGAGAACTCATGCAGGCCCACGAAGGCTTTCAGTATCTGCAGATGCATCTCCTCCCTGCGCGAGAATAATCACAACAAATTGAAGGTGTTATTTATGTTCTCGGCCTTGAACCAACTCCCACATCTGATCACATGTGTGTGTGTGTGTGTGTGCGTGTGATGTACCATTCTCCCAAGAAGTTGCCGATGGCCGTCTTGTTCAGTCCGTCTTCTTTGTAAAGAAACTCGGCCACCGACTCCGCCCGCCACTCCAGGAGGTCGTTCTCCACCAGGTAGTGGACTCCCTGAGGCAGGACAGGAGGGAAGATCGGTATGAAGAGCAGTGATGGTAACTAATGTTCAGCTCTGAGGGCCTTTTCTGTCCGAACCAACCAAATCTGAGAGAAGTAACCGAGCCTGACCCAACAGGCTCAACAGGCGTCCTTGTTTCTTACATCCCAACCCGACTCACCTCTTTGCCTTCAAAACATTATTAACAATTTAAAAAAATGTTGTGTTTATATTTCTTCTAACAAGGTGTTGAGCCAACAGTATAACACTGCTGGTGTCTTGTGGTTTCTGCGTCTTGGTAGCTGCCAGTTTGTGGAAGACTGATATAAAATCATTTCAATCAACGTGACTGAAGCAGAACCGAACGCGCACATCATCTCTAAATTTCTCTCCCAGCGGGTTTGAGTCCGGTATCTATGCAAAAAACACAGATTACAGTTTTCAGAAAGATATCTGATCAGAACATCAGCCAGGCCAATAATCGGTCGACCCACACACACGTAAATATATTTTAATCTTACTTTTTATACTTAGGAACATTACTAGAGCCCGATCGATACTCTGTATTCGGGGCTGATGCCGATATTAGAGAGTGATTTCAATATAATGGCCGATATACACTCAATGACGCCTCAAAGCGGTTACCGATGAAAGGATGTTTTACAGTTTAATCATAAACTTTGTCTCACATGACAATGAAACAGTAAACTTCACTGGAAATGTAATAAGCTGATATATCGGTCAGGTTTTATCAGATAGTTTGAGACTTGTACTCAGGGTGCTATTCGTATGCGTGACTTTGACTTTTCCCAGCGAGATATTTTATAGCGATATCTTTATTTTGTCTCTTTACATGATATGACTGTCTACACACAGAAACTAGTATTTAATGTGGTGTAGAATAAAGACGGAGGGGGAGGAGATGTAAATGTTCAGTCTTTTCATCAAAAGGTTTTAATATGTGTTCGTAGTCGGCCGACGCTTGTGTTTAAACTCCGCCCACTTCTGGAGGCTGATAAGAAAGTTTTCTTCTTCACCTTTTGAGTCACCGTTGTCATTAATCAGGCGTGCAGAGGATGAGAGAGGTTGAATGAACGCCGCCTGCTGTTATCTGTGGATCTCAAAGGCTGTTCTCAGAAATACGGCCCTCTCTTTCTTCTGAGTGCCTGCTCCTGACGAGTACTTCTTCAAATCAATCACACTTAAAGACACCCCTCACCCCGAGAAGCCTTTAAAGCTCCTCGTCCTCCCACTCGTAGGCGTCCTCGGGCCGGTCGCCGGCCGAGGGACTCGCAGCTTTTAACCGAGGACGTCGCAGACAGGAAGGAACGAAGGTCGCTGTGGTGAAGTGGCGCTTCTGCCCCACTTCAGGGAACAGGATGTGGTTTTTCTCGCTATTCAGTCATCTGCGTCTGTGCATAGTTTGCACTTCTGCACCGCACACACACACACACACACACACACACACACACACGCACAAACACACACACACAGCCTACTCAAATCCACATCCGCTCTGTGAATTATCTTTGCTGCCTGTTTAACCTTCACATCCAGAGGGGCTAAAGTGAGTGAAAGTAAAGTTTCAACTTCTGCACATTAACTCAGAGGAGATCGTTCTTCCACTTAAACTGTGTTGAATCAAATTATAAGTTAAAGTTTGTGAGCATCATCAGCTAAATGCACATAAAGGTTTCGTCTGCGTGGATGAGTAAACTCACCTTTTTGGGATCCATGTTGAATTTCTTCTTGCCACGTAAGAATCTCCTCTTCCTGACAACATTTTTACTGCAAAGACAAAAAAAAAGAATACAGAAACTTTTAATATTTCACTGAAATCGACTCAGAGCTCACAATGATTCTCGTGGGTGTATTTTTATCACTCAGTAGGTGTTGGGAGATCTGGGGTGGAGGGCTGTGATACTGTCAATCTGCGGTTAATCATTCCAGTAATACAGTACGGCTAAAACGCTCTGAACTACTTACATGTTATTATCACCTTTTAGAGGAAGCGACAGCGCAGGAAGTCCAAATATGTACCCACACACACACACACACACACACTCAGAATGTCTCAAGACACAATTCTGTCCAATTTCTGTCACAGAAATGTGTCAGTGTGTCGTTGTGCCCGAGCTGAAGCTGAGGACACACCAGCATGACCCCACACTTCATCCTGCACAAATCTAGATGTACTGTCACTACTTAACCAACCAAAATGTGCATGACTCATAAAAATAAAGGAATAAAGGAAATAAAGAATAAAGAAAGCTGCATAATATTGAAACAACTACTACACCTGGACATTGAATGAGCTCAAAGTCAAAAGAGATGAATGAAAAGTGAATGGACAAACAGGTGAAATAGGCCTAAATAGCAAAAAGGAATTAAAGTTAATAGCCTAGTTAGCTAGTTAACTAGCTAGAGTGATAGACATGATGGAATATTTCACTAAAAGTAGGCCTGCAGTTGAAATAGTTAGCCTAAAGTGGAGATAGCATAAAGTGATTAAACAGCTGAACTGGTTAGCTTAAAGTGATGGAAAGTTTACATAGTTCAGTTGAAATAATTAGCTTAAAGTGACAGATTGACTGGTGAAATGATAAGCTAAAAATTGATGGATAATCAGTTGAACGTGATGATATTTATATATTATGAAATTAAATAGTGATAAGAGTAGTATTAGCCAAGGTAACTAAAAAGTGAAGGGAAGTGGAAATAGTTAGCATGGATAAACAGTTAGCCGTTAGCCAAAGTGATGGATAAACAGTAAGATAGTTAGCTAAAAGTAATGGCTAAACAATTTAGAGAAATGGACGGTTGCCCATAAAGTGACAAAAAAGGGATGGAAAAACAGTTATAGTTGGCCTCGTAAGCTAAAAGATTGGCAGTTGAATTAGCATAGTTAGCTAATAGTGGTTGAAAAACATTTGAAATAGCTAGGCTAGTTAGTAAAAAGTGATGGGAAGTGCAAATAGTTAGCTAAAGGTGATGGATAAATAGTTAGCTAGTTGGCTAATAGTCTTGGACAGTTGGAATTGTTAGCTAAGATTAGTTGGATAAACAGTAAGCTAGTTGGATAAACAGTAAGCTAGTTGGATAAACAGTAAGCTAGTTGGCTAATAGTCTTGGACAGTTGGAATTGTTAGCTAAGATTTATGGATAAACAGTTAGATGAAAGTGATGGATAAACAGTTAGCTAGTTAGCTAGAAGTGATGGACAGCAATGGCTGAAATCAGGTTGAAATTAGCTTAAAGTTAATTGATAAATGGTAAATAAATGGCTGCCTGGACGGGCAGGCTACTTGAACTCATCTGACGGAGCTGTGGGGGTTTAAAGATATCCATGAAATCAGGTTGAGAGGTTTGAGTACCAGGTTTTAAAGATGCTTTCCACCGCAGAGCTGGCATGTGTTGGTATTTTGACTTCTGACTCGGACATATAAAAATCACAATGAAGCTGCTTACATGACTTTATCAAACTGAACATTAACGCGTGTTGTGGAAATCTAAACTGCCTCAAAGTGTCAGATCAATAAGAGGAAGGGGTCGTGCTGACTCACACCGAAGAAGAAGCCATGCTGACTCATAAAAAGCTCTAAAAAAATGGTTCACACTCACTTCTGCTCCTTCGTTTCAGAGCCGTGGAGATCTGGCGTGACGTGATTGATCTCCAACCTCAGCTTCTGAAAAAGAGGGAGTGGAAGAAAGACCGCAGTGATGTTAGCTCGGGACAAGGGTTTGTTATTACATCAGACACCCGTAGGACTCAATGGTGAATGACTCAGGGCCGATCTGACACTCTGCACTTATAAAATAACCCTCAAATCCTTCACGTCTCAATTAAAAGTTGGTGAATGAAATGTCTTTGTGTGCCGTCGAATAAAGCTCTGCCGAGGCTGCCAGGTGTGGGCGTGTAGGGAAAAAGAATAATGATGGATTTTTAATGTGAGACCTTGGATGGGATATATTCTCCACAATACCTGAATGTCATCCAGCAGCTCAAACTTGTGAGTCTTGATGATTCCAGCCGGCCCATTCTCTCCAGGGTGGAGGCTCGGTGGAGCTGTGGGGGTGGAGGAGAGGAGGAGGAGGGACAGGACAGTTCAAGATGGTGACAGATTGATGAAGCCGTCTTGACAAACTCCCTCACACCTACGCTCGCTCTCACGGACCAGCATGCACCACACATTCATCCATCGCTTCGTCACATTAGTGGTCAATGAATGAGAGAAGAAGGAGCCGAAAATAGAAGTTTCTCTTCCTCTTTTCGGCGAACGAGGTTGATTCTGAGTGCATTGTGGCTAATAAAGGGCATTTTTTTCCCATAAATGTGTGGATGGTTTGTCCACGAGCGTGACAACAGCAGGTTAACTGTGAGGTCAACACTTTATCATCAGGTTTCAAATGATACAAAAAAGTTGAACATAAACATGTCGTTTCTGGAAATCATCAAAAAGTATAAAAGCAAAACATACAAGATGATATTTAAGCCAACGTATCTGAAAAGTTTGACACGAAATCTAAATTACGGGGCATTTTAAGTGAATTCTAAACACCAAGCAACACAAATTATTTGACAGAAATAAACATAAAGCATCTCACAACAACCTCTGCATTTGTTTTTTGGAGCAGTAACTTTCTCCTGATAATAAACATTAATGATTAAAAAAAGAAAAAAAGGAATAGCAGCGTACCTTTTCCCCAGAGAAAGCTGTCTCGTCGGCGTATGGCCATGTTGTTGATGGTGCAGAGCGTTTGGCAGCTGCACAGGAAACAAGCCGAGTGTCAACTGAGTGGAAACAAAAAGAAAAAAAAAAAAAAGGGCCGGCGCTGCCATTCTGAGACACTGAAGACACTCCGAGTTCACTCAACAGTCTCTTACAACACGTCTGATGACGTGCGAGGTAAAATGTTGACATAGAGCCATTAAGAAACAGATATGACATCGATACTGCTGACTGCGCAACACTAACAGTACTTTTTACTTAAATTAGGCAGGAGGACGAGTAACGGTTCGGTTTTTAAACACATCTTTTACTGAAGTTTACTGTTGGTAACTATGGTGACGACATAGTAGCACTGTACTGCTAAAATATACCTTATAGTTTTATATTAGGGACCAAATCATTTGTTTTTTAAAATAGTGCCAAACATGTCCACTTCAGAAGAAAGGAAAGTCGAACAGAAGAAAAAAGGCTTCTTCCATTTCTAAATATGAAGCCCCACCTAGTGGATTCTCAACACTTCAGGGACTGTTTGGTTTATTAACACCAGTCATGGAAGTTGTTCTCTAATCTTTAGTTGATTATTTTAGACATTTTGATTTGTGTATCTCTGTGCAAAGACTCCTGACTGTTCCAGCTTCTAACAAGGTTTGTGAGCACAGAGTTTGTATAACGTGTTATCTGTGTTTTGTCGGCATCAGCGGTCTTAGTAATCGTTTGTGGAAAAGTTCTAGCGTACTGTGAGGCCCTGACGTTAGCTGGTGCAACAAACTGGGAAACCACCTGAGGAAGAAGACCAGCAGGAGTGTTGTGACGTGAACGTAAGGGGGAGGTGAATTCCCACATTTACTTTAGTACCTTAAAGTAAAAGTAGAGATACTGAGATGGTCTGAAAATACGCCATCACAAGTTAAATTCCAGATGTCATATCGTTACTCTCCTCAGTAGAGCTCACACCTCCGCCAAGGCCAAACAGATCCTTTTGTTTTAACTTCGTTCCCCAAAAACGTAGGATGTGATTCAACCAGTGAACTCGTCACAGTACGAGAGAAAAGTTTGACACAAGGAACAAAATCCTTACACAGATTTTACAGTATGCACATATTTAGCTGTGCGTGGGAGTTCAGCATTAAGCAATAAGTCAAAATATTATTTTAAACTTCATGAGTCAACGTCAGCGTGTATTTTAGTCAAGGTTGCGAGTGTATTGTGTAAAAGTTCATCGACTGCATCGCGCTGAGACTCACTTCTCATCTGGAACAAGGTCACTTAGTATGAAAAGTGTTTTTGTTACACTGTGAATAAAAACTTGAACTGAACGAACTTTATACATTTATATAAATTGCACGTAAGCTGTTCTGTTTATATATTTTTTATAACTTAAATTCTTACATATCGCCCCTTTAAGCTCCCTAAAAACAAATAATTAACCCCTCCATGTAGCATAAATCTATCAGTATGAAGGTATGAATTCTTATAAATGTATCTTTTAAATATACATTTATTCAGATTCTAGACTTCTAACGAGGCGTCGTGTCTCTAACCTGTCTGACTGCGACAAAATTAAACTCCTCAATTACCGAAAAACTGTTTCGGAGCAGACACGAACAGGCGAACCAGGATAAACAAACCTGACAATGCGTTCTCAGTCTGGATTGTTAAATTAGGCCCATTTCTGCATCTGTCAATCATCAGGAGCGTTTGTTATGAAACAAGGAAATCTACCAGCTGGAGCCTGTTCTGTCTCTGATGCTTTGTTCCTCCTGTAATTGCCTCTATCATCGTAGACGGGTGGTCATAATGAGCATATTGTTTCCAAAATTTCATGTTAAGTATGGGGTTTGTGATAAGAGGCTTGAACAACCAAAAATGGATCATTAAATGGGTCCAGTGGGCCCAGTTCCAGGTGTCCGAGGAGTCAGGTGACCCGTCAGCACGTTGGCAGATAGAGCCTCTGTTTGACTGTTCTTGTTGAAAGGTCAAACTAAACAACTACAAAGAGACACAGAACGACCACAGAGACCGAAAAGAGATGCAAAACTTCCAGAAAGTGACATAAAGCAACTACAAAGAGACAGAAAACAACTGCAAAGAGACACAAATCAACCAAGGAGATGCAGATGGGGACTCAAAATTACAACAAAGAGACAGAACACAACCAGAATGAAACGCTATACAACCACGAAGAGACTCAAATCAACTGCAGAGACACAAATCAACTGCAAAGAGACGCAAACCAACTGCAAAGAGATGCTTATCGACTGCAAAGAGACGCAAACCAACTGCAAAAAGACGCTAAGCAACTGCAAAAAGACGCTGAGCAACTGCAAAAAGACGCTGAGCAACTGCAAAAAGACGCTAATCAACTGCAAAGAGACACAAACCAACTGCAAAAAGACGCTGAGCAACTGCAAAGAGACACAAACCAACTGCAAAAAGACGCTGAGCAACTGCAAAGAGACACAAACCAACTGCAAAAAGACGCTGAGCAACTGCAAAGAGACACAAACCGACTGCAAAGAGACGCTAATCAACCGCAAAGAGATGCAAACCAACTGCAAAAAAGACACAAACCAACTGCAAAAAGACGCTGAGCAACTGCAAAGAGACACAAACCAACTGCAAAAAGACGCTAAGCAACTGCAAAGAGACACAAACCAACTGCAAAGAGACACAAATCAACACAAATCGACTGCAAAGAGACACAAACCAACTGCAAAAAGACGCTGAGCAACTGCGTAGAGACACAAATCAACTGCAAAAAGACATTAAGCAACTGCAAAGAGAGGCAAACCAACTGCAAAGAGACGCAAATCAACTGCAAAGAGACACAAACCAACTGCAAAAAGACGCTAAGCAACTGCAAAAAGACACAAACCAATTGCAAAAAGACGCTAAGCAACTGCAAAGAGACGCTAAGCAACTGCAAAGAGACACAAACCAATTGCAAAAAGACGCTAAGCAACTGCAAAGAGACACAAACCAATTGCAAAAAGACGCTAAGCAACTGCAAAGAGACACAAATGAACTGCAAAGACACGTAACGGAACACAGTCACTTAAAACTACTGAAAACAAATTCACCCAAAGAGACAAGAGAGAGAAAACATTACCAGGAATAAAGACTTAACAACCACAAGGACTCAGAACGATGACTGAGTGAAAGGATTTGAAGGGAAGTTTGATTAGTATGCTGCTGTACTCTCTGCATCAGTCAAAGCAAACGTAATTGCTTCAGAAATGGGCCTCAGCAGCTGTTGTGCTGACAGTCCCACATGTCATCAGCAAAATCCCAACAAATAAACGTTAACTGTGGACCCGCTGCATGAATCGCAGGTGCACAAAGCGAGACGGAGGAGAGGGGAAATTGTCCTCGATATTGCTTATGATTGAGTTGCTATCCATCCCAATTTGTGGCATTTAGAGTCTCTCTGCGCGCACAAACAAGTGTACTTAGTGTTTCGACTCGTCATTAGGCTGCCTTCCACTTTCTCGGCCCCACATGCCAGAGCCTGACACATCGCCTCAAGTGAAACTTCGGTTGGTAGCACTTCTCTTTAGCCTCTCGCTCAAGGTCCTGACGTTTTATCCCGTTGTCATAGTAACCTGATACCCACAATGCAAACGCTACCTGTCGGATGAGAAAACCTTCGGGTTACAAATGAAGATCTATTCGCGGGCAGATGAATGCAGGCAGCGAGCAGAGGTGGCAGGTGTTCACGTTTCAATATTCCCTCTCATGCAAACATTGCAGGCTTTTGCCCGAGTCTCTCTCCGCTGTTGTAAAGTACAGCTACTCGCACAAAACACATCACAAAAGGTATTCTGTCAGAGCTTCTGCAGACCTTCACAGAGACTCTCCAATTATGTACAGCCTTGTCATGGTTTTGTCCCTGGAGTTCTGCCTCTGAAGGCCTCCCTGCTGTATTCTCATCCATATTTTTCTAGATTAAAATGAGACGAGAAGGCTGTACGTAGGTTTGCAATGTTGACTCAGACTGAGTTAAGACTAAGGCCTGCAGGATTTTGAGCACAGGAAGGACTGAGGACCAGTGGTGTGCACAAGGAGGGGCGGGGCAGGGGGGCCTCGTGGCCCAATTGCCACGAGGTGGAAAAAACACACTAAACTGCCCCCTTGGCTGGTTAAAACATGATAAAGTGCCCTCTTGGTTGGCAAAACACGCTAAAGTGCCCTCTTGGTTGGCAAAAGCGCGTACTAAAGTACCCTCTTGGTTGGGAAAACACACTAAACTGCTCTCTAGGGTGGAAAAGAACACACTAAACTGCCCCCTTGGCTGGTTAAAACATGATAAAGTGCCCTCTTGGGAGCCAAAATGTGTGCGAAAGTGCCCTCTTGGGTGGAAAAAACACACTAAACTGCCCTCTAGGGTGGAAAAGAACACACTAAACTGCCCCCTTGGCTGGTTAAAACATGATAAAGTGCCCTCTTGGGAGCCAAAATGTGTGCTAAAGTGCCCTCTAGGGTGGAAAAGAACACACTAAACTGCCCTCTTGGGTGGTTAAAACATGATAAAGTGCCCTCTTGGGAGCCAAACGTGCATACTAAAGTGCCCTCTTGGTTGGGAAAACACACTAAACTACCCCCTTGGCTGGTTAAAACATGATAAAGTGCCCTCTTGGGAGCCAAAATGCGTGCTAAAGTGCCCTCTTGGTTGGCAAAAACACACTAAACTGCCCCCTTGGCTGGTTAAAACATGATAAACTGCCCTCTTGGGTGGCAAAACACACTAAACTGCCCTCTCAGGTGGCAAAAACGCATGCTAAAGTGTCCTCTTGGGAGCTAAAATGTGTGCTAAAGTGTCCTCTTAGTTAGAAATAACACACTAAACTGCCCCCTTGGCTGGTTAAAATGTGTGCTTAAGTGCCCTTCTGGTTGATAAAACACAACTGCTCTCTTGGGTGAAGAAAACACACTATTAAGACCAAGAAATACTATGAAACATTATGTTGGGCACTTTTTTGATTATCTGGTGCTAATATGGTGTTTTTTTTCCGCCCCTGCCCTTCGAAAGGTCTGTGCACGCCACTGCTGAGAACTTTAAGAAGCAATTAACTTTTCCATTCAGGGCTTTTGTCTCTCGAGCAGAGATCCTCAACACTAAACAGCCTGTAGTAAGAGGTCACAACAGGTGAATGGGATGCAGATAAACTATGCTGATTGGTTGAGGCGATGCCTGGTTACCTGCTGGTGGGAATACCAGGAACAACAAGGTCTCATTCCTCGGGGAGTTCTTGTGTCTGCGTGAGTCCGACAGGGGAAAACTCTCCTCAAGATGATGCTTAAAGTGTATTTGTTTGTCGCAGAAGCACTTGAAAAGTTGTGAAAGTGACATTACTATATGACTTATCCTTGACTTCCTGTCTTTGTCCTCTTTCCTGCCCATTTTTCAGCGAATTTCTATTCAAGCGTATTTAAGTTTCTCTCCGTTGTTGTCTTTTTTTCTGTGTTGTTCCTGCGCACCTCGGTCATTCAGCGCTCAAGGTCGCACGAAGAATATGTCAACAAATCAATCAATGCACCTTTGTCACAGTCAAGAACACATCGAGCTCTAAAAAGGACGACCGTCCGCCTTTTATCCATCAGCTCGGCAAGAAGAATGTCGAGCCCTGAACCCCGAAGTGAATGTTGTTCAGAAGACAAGATGTATTCTTCGATTGTAGGTTTCACGGCACTTAGATGGAAGTAACCTTGCCACATGTTTGCTCTGGCTTTAATGGCCTCTGCTCAATCACTGCTCAGCTGCTCTGTTAGCGGCTGTACAGCGCTAATCTCCACAGGGGGACTTTTGAATGCCCCGAAAGAGCTCATCAATTATGACCGATTGCTGACTCACAGTGTTATTTCAGTGGTAAAACTATGTCAAGATCACCTGAGACGCTTCAATGCCGAAACGATGACTCTTAAACTTGTTGAATGTTTGTTCTTCACAGACTTTGAAGGTGCTCAGAAGCTTTGCTGCTGTTGTTGGGCGAATAATCTTCCCCTCAGTCAAACTCAAAATCCTTTTAATCTGTTTTTTTAAAAGTTGGATTTTCTCAGCCCAGCGAGGAGGGAGTCTGAATCCCCACTTGACATTCACAGTTAAACTGCAGTTTGTTGTGAAGACAGTAAACTCTGCAAGGTTTCAATTAAGGTTTTTCTGGTCTGTGTTTTGTGAAAGACGTCATTACTTAGGCAACCAGGGACGGAGGATTTCAGTCACGGTTGGAGGTTGCTGAGCAGCTAGTCGTGTTTGCGTATGTATCTGGTTTAGTCTTTATGATCAGGATCATTTCTATCTCAGATATTAACAATTAGAGAAGATTTGCACTGGAGAAAACTTAAACACCAACATATTGTAGGTCAAAGAGGCCAGAGCAACTGCAAAGAGACGCAAACCAACTGCAAAGAGACGCTAAGCAACTGCAAAGAGACACAAATCAACTGCAAAGAGACGCAAAGCGAACTGCAAAGAGACAGAAAGCAACTGCAAAGAGACACAAATCGACTGCGAAGAGACACAAATCGACTGCAAGAGATGCAAATCGACTGCAAAGACACAAATCGACTGCACAGAGAGGCAAATCGACTGCACAGAGAGGCAAATCGACTGCACAGAGAGGCAAATCGACTGCAAAGAGACACAAATCGACTGCAAAGAGACACAAATCGACTGCAAAGAGACGCAAATCGACTGCAAAGAGACACTAAGCGACTGCAAAGAGACGCTACAGCGACTGCAAAGAGACGCTAAGCAACTGCAAAGAGACGCTAAGCGACTGCAAAGAGACGCAAATCAACTGCAAAGAGACACAAATCGACTGCAAAGAGACACAAACCGACTGCAAAGAGACACAAATCGACTGCAAAGAGACACAAACCGACTGCAAAGAGACGCAAATCAACTGCAAAGAGACGCAAATCGACTGCAAAGAGACGCAAATCAACTGCAAAGAGACGCAAATCTTCTAACATATTATGGTCAAAGCGGCCACATCAACAGCGAGGAGATGAAGGAGGAGGAGAAACTCCCCAGACTCCTTTTTAAAATCTCTTAATTTCCTTGGGTTATGGCAGAGGTCTAAATCTTCTTGGTGAAATTCTCAAATTCTCGAGAGGAAATGTAATTTTTCCTCCTGCATGTCTAATTCTCACCATTTAAATCCTGGAGAAACATTTCTCTCTATTAATTTTGCCTTTGACTGCGGCTGTGACCCGGTTCAAATTCATCTGTGGCGTTTCAGTAGCAGCACTTCGCCGGGTCCTTGAAGACCCGACTGTCGCTGAACGAAAAGCTTGGAGGGCGGCCTCTGAAGTTCACCAGGGCCATCCCACTTCTTCTCTCCGTCAGCCCCGCATCATCAAAAAGGTCTCAACGTTGTCAGGCGTCATTAAATTCATGTATTCGTTTTCTGTTCGCCATGAAATGTCACGGTGCTTTTGCTCCAAAGATAAGAGCGAACACGAGGACTCTTCTGTGTCTTGTCAAAGTGCTGCAGCTCAGTCTGGAGGCTGTGAGGGAAAATTGATTTGATATATGTACAGAAAGAGAGAGAAACAAAGTTATTATTGCTTTGATTTCTCTCCCATAAGCTACGTATGTACCCAGATTTGTTTTGTGTGTTACCTGATCTGATCTGTGTACTTCATTGCCGATCGTTTTCCAAAATTGGCCCCAAGACACGTTAGAATAACTGAAATTATATACGTTGGCGATCTGACAGTCACAAACAGTTTGGGCCCTTCAGTGCAGAAGATCTGGGTCATTTCTAAGGAATGAAAGAGGCTCCATCTCCCAACGCTGGGCCCGGTTCTGGTTAACTATGGCCTTCATTCTGGCTCTTTACAAACCTCCAGCTGATGTCACGGCGGCTCTATCCGCAATATTTCTTTCCACAGTTGATGGTTCGATTTCATGAAAATATACCAGGTCAACGAGAGATTTCACGGCTCCTGACAGGAACGTTGAACCAGTGAAAATATGACCATTTGGGTCACCGGATCAAAGCGGCCGCGCTCGTTTCATTTCAGAGAAGGCTAATTATTCAACCTCTGCATCGCTGAGCGAGTCATGACAACCAGAAGCGCAGCAGCAGGAGCGAAACAGTAAGAATGTCTCTTGACACCGTCCTCAATAAGACTGACACCGGAGGTCAACACGAAGAAGACGACGGGGCAAACTCGTAATCTCTGCATCAAAGAAAGAGCTCGCTGTGGCCACAACTGGAGATAATTAAAGCCTCGACCCGGCTGTAAACATCCTCAGACTGAAAGAAACAAGGGTTGAATCTGCTGAGAGTTTCTTGCTGCTTCTCGGTTGGCAGCGAAATAAGAAATAGCTGCCACATCTGAGCAAAAACATGCGGCAAAATATTGTGTATCTTCACGTATAAAGCAAATTTGCAAACATTTTTCCTGTGTGAGGAGAAGCACAGTTTTAATTATTTAGACTGATCATTTTTTAATCTATGAACACACATGGAAATATTGATTAATAGGAGTCTAAGATCACAAGAGGCTGAGTAATCAGTAAACACATAAAGAATGTAGTGAGCCGTGCTGCATATCTGCTTCTGCACACACACCGGGATTCAATTAATACATGAGAGTTACTGAAATCTACTTAATCTCGCTTCTCTCTGTCGAACTCCATTTCTGTTTCGACAAACCGACCAAAAGGGGGTTCTGCCTGGAATTAGATGAAACCGAGAAGCGGCGCTGTGTGACGGCGACGGCCTGAAAAGAGAGCACTTATCTAATCGGAGCGGCAGCTGGTTCCGTCAGAGCGGATAAAGGGAGCATGGGAAACCGCCTCACTTTTTCATTTAGACGAGCGGGTGATAAGCGCCGTGCATGAGCAGCCGCCACACCTGAACACACAAAACACACAAGACGCAGCAGCTTTGATTTTTTTATTTTTCATTTATCAGCGTAAGAGGAGGAGGAGGAGCGGTGACCGACAGTCCAACGAGACTGTATTAGTGGGTTAGGACGGGGTTCTGATTGCAGATATAGATCAGTGCAAACAAAATTAAAAAAGGTCCTGCTCCTTCCTCACCTCCACACAGCTGACCGACCCGAGCAGCGTGAAGTGGGTGTGAATGTTGGACTGTCAGTTCCAGAAAGTTCCAGAAGTTGTCGGACACTGGAAAGTGTGCAGGGTTTCCGAAGCTGTTCGACCTGATCCGACAAGTATGTCTGTATGGGGAGGATATGTTTTAATCACTGGGCACTACTGGCTCAATAATCCTCTGCTTGCACAATGTTTACTTTCTGTCAATAACCTCCAACGGGAGCGATCACATCCTTAAAGGGATATTCCGGTGTAAGTTTAATCCATGGTCTAACACACCTTGACACCGAGTAAGACTCCCCCTCGAGAGGTCAAGTTAGCTGACCGCTAGCTTAGCTAGTTTTAGCAATAACAATACAAGATATTAATACACTGCCGCTTATGTCTCCAAATAGAAACCGCCATCAAAAAGCCACAATTAATGGTGAGAACAGCAGCAAACTTCAGCAACAGTACATGTACAGTCCCAGCACACAGTACGAAGCATCAAACATCTGCTAGCTTTGCCGGATTTGTATTAAAAACACAGCACAACTCACCCTCTCCTCCAGCAGCCTGCCTGTGTGGGGAAGCCCTGACGAGTCGATTACCGAGTGCAGTAGATTTCCGCAGCTCAAGGATGAAAATGTCTGATTATTACTCCCCTACTTCCGCTCTTTTCCTTGTCAGCCCTTGATAATAAGAACTGAGCATTCCATGGAGTAATAATCATAAGTTTTCATCGTGCGGTCTTTTCTGAGGTTGCTAAAACTAGCTAAGCTAGCGGTCAGCTAACTTGACCTCTCGAGGGGGAGTCTTACTCGGTGTCACGGTGTGTTAGACCATGGATTAAACTTACACCGGAATATCCCTTTAAGTTGGTTATTTCTTGTGTTCTGGTTCCATTTAACAAGCAGTTTGTTGCTTGTATCCAGATGTACCAGCACATGCACAACCATGTGTTCATTATTCTCAGTATGACGACAAAGGACACCCGAGGTGGAACATTTTTATATCTATAGAGTCGCATCATGCTGTGGATTTTCAAACTATTACCTGAGATGCATTTCATCCTTTCTTCTGGTTGTCATCCTTTGTATCGAGAGAGAAGTCCATTAACCGTCCCCGTAGGACACAGCAGACAAAGAGGAACATACTTCAGCGTCTATTAATAGGTCTCATTAAAAAAAGAAAAAGCACCATGTATTCTTTCCTTGTATCTGTTGTTCTGCCTTTTCTTTTCTGCACAAAAGGGTAAACAACCTTCAGCGCTGAATGAGATGACCATCCACTGCTCTTAATGAGTCACCGGCACTGTGCTGTACGTTAACTGAACATCAGCACAGATCCGACAGTACATGAAGTCTGTACTGGACCTTCAAAGACCCTGACCCTGATGACCAAGTGGTAGAGAAACAGAAAATTCAACCTAAACGTACCAACACTTATTTTGGCGACTGGTTTGGCATTTCCCCTTGAAGTAAAAGTATAAAACAGCATCCTAAAAAAAAAAAACTTGAGCAGAAGCGACCGTGACACCGTCAAACTTACATTTTTGCATAAAAGCCGGGGCTATCCGATGAATTGTTGAGGCCTCGAAGCCCATTAAACCACTAAGTGAGAGGAACTAGTGATCTCATTAAGAGGATCCTTGTTGTGTTTTGGCTGTGCGTTCGCCCACGACTCATCATCATCGCTCACGTCTGACTCATCAAAGTTTATGCCGAGCGATAACAAAATGGCTAAAAATGGAAAAAAAACCCACTCCGACACATGATGCTGTGGGACTCTTTGCCGGTAACCTGATGAATCCTCATTCACTCGGCTTTAGATTTAATAATCTCTCACGTACACCCAGGATGCCAATCTCTCTTTTCTGAGGACGCCGGTTTAATTAGACAAACCTTACGTCACGTAATGAACCGACGGCGGAGACAAAGAGTCGGAACACGCAGCCGGAAAAGTCTTTCAATTTTAATTTAAGCGTACATTTCTTTTCTTTTTTCTTTCCTTCAGGGAACCGGTTTGCCATTTCCAGCGATGTTATTTGTAATGATGACGGCAGGCAGGAACAACGTGGGCACTGTTCGTGACCTTTTCTGGCGCTGTAGGAGTCCATTCCCCGAGGTGCTGTACCACTCCCACTCTACAACACATGGGTGGCACATTATACGAGTCTGATACAAAAGCTATAATGACATCTTCTGCCGGCTCCAGACTGAATAATTAAAATGGGAAGCCTTAATTGATTTTTTTTTCTTGGCAGAACCAGTTGAAAGAGATTCGGGGGACAAAAAGAAAGATATTCCGTGCATTCACTTGCAGCTCTGACGGCAAGAGATTGGCACCAAGGAACCTTAAAAAGAAGATGGAGCAGTCTGAAACCCAACATTTCTGTCGTTTGATGAAGAAATGCCTCCAGAAAATGAAACACACAGTAGATAAACGACTAATATCCCTCGATGTCATTTGAGAAAAGGCTCCTGTTCGCAGTGTCTCATCATAGATATTTGGCTGGACCGACCCTGGTGATGCTCTCGGGTGTTTTTCTTGGGCTCGCTCCTATTTTTAAATAAAGCAGATGGCTGGTTTCTCTGGTTTCGCCCTCCGGAAGTCAAACGATAGCCCGAGAAATGGCCTCTGTGATGGTCCTGAGCACTTTCTCAGCCAAAGCCTCCGGGCAGCAGCTCAGAACGTCCTGTCCGTTGGCAAACGGGACATCGTGGTGAGTCAGCTGTGCTCCAGCGCTGCAGGTTAAACGTTAAACGAAATTGTAGACTGCCTGGACGAAGAACTTAAAACTTAAAACCACCAGAGGCCCGTCCAATGAACCCAGTCGCCAGAATAAAAACACAAGCTTTAAGCTTCTTTGTGTTGCAGCTTTTTACTGTGCACTGTGTTTAGGTTTGCTGGAAATGTCTCCAGGTGTTCTTACAAATATCCAGAGGTGCGACAGCCGTGTTGGCTCGAACAACGCCTCCACCTCCTGATGTGAAAGGTGGATAACAAGCACATAATGTGAACGTGATACATGATATAGTGTGCAGGGCCGTCTTCCTCTCACTCGTTCATATCTTATCCAGGCACTCTGGACTCTCTGGTTCATCCCCATTACTCCTCTTTCTCTTCGACCTCTTGAAGTGTTAACACCTTTTCTCCTCCTGAGCCTTGTTTTTTTTACGTTGGTTTTGAGGTTTTCCGTCCTGCTCTTCCTCTCGCCACTGGTGCACCTGCTAGTTAAGCTAAACCATGACCACCCCCCTGCTGGTCTTTACTCACAGCTCCTGATCCAAAGACTTTTCTTTCCTTCTACATATACAGAAGAAAAAGCCTCTCTTCGTCTTTGTTCTGAGACGTCTGGCCTCATTCTCATGCAGCATGCACTTACACAACTGTGCTCACTACAGAGGAAGCCCTTATGAAATGTGAATTTCAAGTGAAATGTGGAATAATTCGTCATCTTGCAGACACACACACACACACACACACACAGAAACAGATGGGCTCATCATCCCCGTTGTCATGGCCGTTTTAACGACAGCGATGCCTCTTTTGTAGCCCCGAAGGGAAGAGAAAAGCTCCACAGTAGAAAAAACGCTGGTCTGCTTATGGGAGAAGTGATTATGGTGTGTTACGGCGTACGAGCTTCGGAAACCTTAACGACGTATTGATCTGTTGCAGCACGGTTGCACAATCCATACATCTGCAACGGGAAAATGTTGCATCTGCTTTACGAGACCCCCGGTGACAATCAGCCAGATCCACAGCAGAGAGGCAGAGAAAAAAAGAAAAGAAAAATGTCTTCTCTTATTCATCACCAACGTTAGAGACAATTTCAGGCAGATTGTGGGCAATCTCATGAACATTTGATGACATATCTTTATTGCTTTTCAAGGACCAAAATGTAAAATGTAAAACAGATCCGCTCTGACAGCCGACTGTGGACGTTAGGTAACTCTGAAATGTGCCTGATTCTGAAGACCTTGTGGCAGAGAAAGAAAACTTTTTCCATTTCATTCCTCTCTCGATTCATCAGAGAGAGAAAATTAGAAGAATGATCTTTTTAAAAAGAAGGTGAAATATAAAGATGAGGAGCTCTGATCTGTCCAAACCTGCAGAGGCTGAAGGACGGCGCGGCTAAAGTTCGGCCATTAACGCCATGAAGATCTAAAATATGATCTTAAAATCCAAAACACCTCAAAGAGATTATATCACATTTTCTCTCTCTGTTCATCTCTTTGATTCTCATTTGACATCTTATTTCTCTTTATTAGTTTCTCGGTGAGTCAAGAATATTCACCTCTTCAATATATTTCCCTTTTTTTTAAGTTTCCCAAAAAATGAACTGTGTATTTAAGGGGCTTGACACTGAGAACGACCCAGATGGATGCAACCTTGTTGCACAGCGACTCAACCAGAACTAACAAAAGACAGCAAAAGAAGTCCGAACGGGCCCTGAGCAGAGTTTCTGCAGCAGGTAGGAACCAGAATGACCCGTTTCTCACCCCTCTTAAGCCTTCACACGAAGGCGTCGTCACACCCAGCTGCTCTCACTCGTTAATCAGGAGCCAACAGCCTGCAACAGGTGATCTGAATCCACCGCAATCAATCGATTCTGACGTTCAGATAAAATAAAAATAAAGCAAGAACCAAAAGAAATGCGACGGCGACAAACCCTTTCAGGATACCATCTGTTAATCCTTTGTGAAAGTTTCCGTCAGAAGAGCTTAGTGCAGATTTAATTATGTTTCTTTGATACTTAAAACAGATTTTGCTGATAATTCTTTCTACTTTTTGATTGCAGGTATATCTGGAAACCTCATTTTGGAGGTTCGACTGCACAAATGACAAGTTTGCATGAAGAAAATTAAAATTGTTTGCTTAAAATATGTGAATGCAGTATTTTGGGACACACACCTGATGAACTAAACCCACCATGAGGTAAAAAGATGTGTCAGAGTCGTCCCAGAACTCCAAGTGTAAATTATTCTGGAGATGAAAACGCAGAGAGGAAGCGCGAGGATCTCTTCTTCTTTCTTCTGCGTGGCGTCATCATGACCCTCCACAGATTTTCCATTCTCTTTGTGGTTCTGAGCGAAGAGTCGGGTTGAAGTAGGAAACATCCCGCTGAGTTTGAGACAGAACGGTGCAGAAAACTGGGTCACTCCACGTCTCTGTGGAGAACCAGCCTCGGTCCACGTGGACGGCTTCAGATTCAGTCGAAAGCAAACGTGAGACTGATTCTGGTGAACGTGTTTCTGACCACTTTACTCCCGTGATTCGTTTAAAAATAAAAGTGTTTCGTAGATTGAAGCTTTTAATATGAAGCGGTTAAAATATCTACATCCCCACAAAAGAAAAGAGCTTCAAGCTTGTTGAGGTTGGTACCTAGCAACCAGGATTTTTCCCCTGTGGTATCGAATATTGATATTTTCAAGGTATTGTGTATAAGTTAGAAATGTCAGTGTCGTGACAACACTGGTGTGTTCGCTGCTGGATGGAGGTTCATTGTAGAGCTGAATCAACACGTCTTTAAAACCCTTCATGAAGGATGATCAATTGTTATTAAATCTCATAATAAAACTCAAACTCAGTTCCTGTGAATCTGTCGTGTGCAGTACATGAATAGCTTCCACAGCAGTGAATGATCTGATTATGGATAATGGGGGGAAAAAGCCTGAATGCATCACGTGATGATGTAATGACACGGTTCTGCCAATCACGATTCAAAGCCCGACGCTCTTCGTGGGGGCCGAGGCTGAAACCAACTCTTACACAGAGAAACAATCATTTTTAAATGAATTGTTTATTTACAAAAGAAAACTGTTGTGATGCTTAGATTAGCAGGTTTTTTAAATGCGGGTCAACCAGCTAATAATCGATTATTGAGCCCATTCACACTTACAGCCCGTGTGACTTCTATCTGAAGCGTTATGTTGTCACATGTCACGACACAAATACGCCCGGAACAAAAAGTTGTAACAGAAGAGAAAACAACAACAGAGCCATTGTGAGGGAAGCGGTAAATTCATTTAGGCGTCACAACCCCCCAGGAAATGACCCGTTTCACTGTCATAATCTGAGCCATTCGGTCCAATAACACTTGGAAAGTCTAGAAGAGCCTCACGATTAGATTATTGTATCCCCCTTCAAGTTTGCCGGGAACCAAACCAGAACGTACATTTTTTTTACAGCCGGGAAGTCAAGGATTTCAGCATGTTGACCCGGGTCTGCTGCAGAATCGACCGACCCGGGTGTAAATGCAGAGATTGCAAACACAAAAGCCTGATCTGAGTGGGTTTGATTATTATTATTCTGCACCTGACACCAAGTTCTGTTCATGTTCTATTAAAAATAAAATAATAAAGTTAATATGTTATAAATAGCAATGTCTAAAAAAAAAAAAGCGTTTGACTCTTTTATTCAGAGGATCATAAATGTTCTGAGTGGAACCTCACACACACACACACACACACACACACACACACACACACACACACACACACACACACACACACACACACACACACACCATAGGATTTTAACACCTCCTACTTGACTCCTGCAGCAGCTGAGCTGTTACCTAGTTACAGGCGAGAGACGGAGCCGACCGACCTGCTGCAGCTCCGCCGGCTGCTGCTGCTGCTGCCGATCAGTCAGTCCGACAAACACACCGGAGAGGAGCAGAACCGGGGCGGACCCGGACCGTGTCACGGCTCAGGATGAGGACAGAACCCGTCCTGACAGGGAATAAAAACGACTGCACCTGCTCTTCTCGCGTTGTTTCATCAGTGAATCCTTGAATCAGAGAGGGAGAGAGGTGTGTTTGGAAAGTCTCAGCTGGAAGGTAAGTTAACAGATGTAGTTTTTATTTAACGTCCACGAGGGTCAGTGATGTTCGGGTTCTGTTCGGTCCGCTGGAGAGAGAGAATGGATCAGCAGCTGGACTGATGATTGATCACCGTCTCTTCTCTCAGCTGAGATCGTTTTAACAACAACAGAAACATCATTTAATATCATTTAAATGCTTTTAATTACACCAGAGGCGGCGAGGAGACGATTGATTAAAGGGCCAAGAGTGTTCAATTAGTTAAAATGTAAAGATTATTGATTAATAATCAGCTGATAGTTACACTGTTTATTCAGTAGAGTCCGACTGATGTTGGCTTTTTGGGGCTGATACTGATATTAGTGAGTAAAGAAATTCCAATATTGATAAATGCTAATATTCACAGAAACACATGTTATTGTATTGATATGTCAGGGCTGATATCTATTAATAGAAATCAAGGTGACTGATTACTAATAATATAGATCTGCAGTAAAACTTAAAATCTTTGTCAGAATTTAAAATAATGAGCCAAAATCTATTCAACTACAATTTTGAGGCATTTTACTTGAGTATTTCCTTTTTTGCTTCTGCTTTATATTTCCTCTCCACTACATTTATGTCATATTTATATTAATTAATTAATTAATTGATTAATTAATTAATTGTGACATGTAACCAATCAGTGTTGTGGGCGGGACATTGTGTGAGAAGATGCTGCAGCTGAGCTATAACTGATTTTTAAAATTGTTTTATTTTATCGGTAATCTGACAGAAAAACGTTGCATTGCACGGAAACTTGGATATATAAACATTATCAAACAGCCTGCAGCAGATTCTTAATGATCTGTTCCCTCTTTTAAATTCATCAAATGTAACACAGGATGTTATTGATCTCTTTGTAAAAAGAATATGACCTCAGCTTGTCTCGATGTTTCAGTGAACGTTACGCCGTATTAATAGCGTATCATCTGCATAGATGAGCACAATACACATAATTTCCTTTTAATGGTTCATTTCCAGCTGTATTGCTTTGAGTTTTCACGCTGCTCTGTTGTATAATGCATCTCTTGGTGCTGTTATCACACAGAATAGATGTTTCTCTCACTCCTTGATTGATTTAATCACAATCAATCAATGATTCGTTGTGTACAGATGCCACATTCTGATCGCGACACATTTACACCTTTGCTCCGTTCTCTATCTTTACAATTTCCGTCTGTCGTTTCACGAGGGGAGGCTTGTTATTTCCTTCTTGCTCGCTACCACGAGACTTGAGTAAATATTTGTCTCTGATATCAGTTTCTTAGCCACGTTTCAAGTACAGAGGCACACAGAGAGAAGTGAACTCAATATTGAACCCTAATACGCTTTTAGTGGCGGCTTGCACTGCCACTCGAGAAAGGTTGCAAGACGACACCGAAAAGATATGAGTGTGTTCTGCCGTTCAGTCGTCTCCAGCGGTGGATATAAAGTCCAGGCTGATTTCATTTTCGGGGGGTTATGAGGAGCCCTCAGAGTTCTTCCAGCAAATGTAGTCGCCGTCTGTGTGGATATTGATGAGGCTCTACAGTTCATATCGGCACATATTTGATACCGAAATATCTGCGACAGGTCAATATTAGCTGATGATTGTGATTCAAGGGTGTCCAGCCCTTCAACAGCAGGAACAAGACCTCAAACAATGCAGCCACTTTCTCTTTGTGGCTTTTGTTTGCCCCTTTTCATCTCTTTGTATTTCTTTTATAGTGGTTTTGAGTCTTGCATCTCTTTGTGCCTGAAAGACTTCTTAATAAACCCTCGACTGAACTGAGAGATGACGGGTTTTGAAACTTAACTGGTTTTGACACAAAGTCCAGATTATTTTCAATCAAGTAGAAAACTGAGCTGATTAACGTCGACTTAAGAGCTCTTGTCCGATTTAGATTTGTTTTTTTAAGGAGGTTCAGCATTATAAAAATGTTATTAGCCCGTCTCTCTCTATCTAAATGAATATGTGCTGCATTAATTATGAGAGACGGACTAATGGATACCTTCATGTGAGTTCAACTCATCTCACTGTCAAACCCAATTAAAGGACCTTTACAGGAACTTTATATCACGCTCTTTGAAACTTTAAAGGGATACTCCACTCAAACATCACTCTATTGGCAGCTTGAGGGAACACATCTTCATGTGTTTAATCGGCTTCAAAAATGACTAAAAATGACGTGTTCGTGTCTCGATAATGTACGTTAATCTGTAGATGTAATGCGATTTGATTCTCCTGAAGTCGGACATCTCAGCGGCATCTATTCGTAGAAAACCCAAAGAACATTACTGTGTAAGCGTCTGAGTCACATTTCACGGTACGAGACAGATGATGTCTCGTCATCTTCCACCTCAGAGGTAGATAATAAGGATGGAAGTCAGTGTTATTACAGCGAGCTTCACCCCAATTATTCATGTTGTTGTTTACAGAAACGCCGCGAGCATGCTTTGTCAGATTAATCATTCATTTAGACGTGAGGACTGTGAACCACTGTATCTGAGGACTGTATCATGAGCTTGTGGGAAGAAAACACATTTTTTTTTCTTCATTTTTCCTGGAAAAAAATGTTCCCCACTGTGTTTATGACAGATTACCATCTGACGTGATGTGTTTGTGAACAGAACAGAACAGAACAGAACACGTCTGCTTCATGTGAAGCCACAAAATGCTGCATCTCCATTTTTTTTTAAGTAGTAAAAAAAAATGTGAACTATTTAAATGTTATTCAGAGTTTGATCCTGGAGATTATAATGAATTCGCACAATAACAAAATCATCCATCTATTCAGAGTGAATCAGACGCACGCACACAGTCACCACAGGTGGGAAGTTAATCAGCACAACCCACAGCATCGTTTCAGGCAGAAATGCCTTTTTAAGAGGTGAACGAGGCAGAAAGGCTGTTAAATCTCACAATCTGGTGCCTCGTTGGAGAAGGGAAATTAAAATGCAGCGTTCAGGAGTAACGACACTACTGTATGTGACTACATTTAAACTGACAGAGACTATCTGACATCTTCAAGCTGTTTTATGTAAATGCTCCTTGCGGTTTTATTCAGTCGTGGAGGGACGTTTAAGAGGCGAGTGCTCGCTGGATTTTTTGGCACCTGGTGAGAGAGATGAAGCGGCGTCACGGCTGGAGAACGGCGCCGAGTTGAAAAGTTAAATGATGTGAAGCGAGAGAAGAGAGTTTTCTGCTCTCTCTCAGGCTGAGGGATCTTAAAACTCACCGTTAACGAGCGACACTCGTCTCTTCTCCTTCTCCTTCTTCTTCGTTATAAACTGTCTGTCTCGTGTCAGTGTGTTTGAATGTGAAGCTGCAGCCGGCAGATGGTTGTTGTAGGCGCAGGAAAAAAATGCATTTCTTCACGGGTGGCTAGAAACGCCTCCACAACCGTAGGAAAGATAATTTTCTAATTATACATGGGAACAAATAAGTGAGGAGGTTGGCCCGCCAGGTGTGCAGCTCTGTTAAATATATTGTTAGAAGAAGGTTGTGGAGGTTTCCTGTTAACTTCACTTCTTTTATTTAGTATTTTGATGCGTTGAATTGTTGTTGTGAGGGGAAGAAAACCACAATGTGTCACAGTTGGCATGATGGACTGTAGTGATGCTGTCATTCATGGGTTTTCATCATGTTCCTCTTGGGAAGAGATCAATCATGTGCGTCAGACATTCATATCAATCTGGTTTAAAGATTTTTAAATCAGTGATTATGCATGCACTCTGTATGTTTCACAGCTAGCACGCTGTCAGTGTCAGCTAAGTGTGTCGTTAAACGTCACACTTTGAAGCAAATGTACAAATAAAGCTGTTGAATTCATTAGTCGTTCATACAGTTTGTCCGAAATCTGTCTTAAAAGTAAACATTTCTCTACGTATTCAAGGAATATTATGGATAGGCTGGAAGTTAAGGAGAAGTTTTGCAAACACATTAGGGAACACGGAGGGTTCCCATCGGTATGATTGAACTAGACTGTCTAAAGTTAACGTATTAGCTAATGAAAAGGTTAGATCCTGTTTTTATTCTTTTTAAAATCTGAGTTAAACACAAGTGCAAAAATGCAAATTTGTGTCTAGACGCGTGTTTGCGTTGACTCTGACTGTAATCTAGACGCTTGAAGAATTCGCCTCGTGTTCAATCTAAACTCTTCATAACATGCAAGATGGCTTTAAAACCTTCACACTAATCAATATAACTTCTCTTTAAACCTACAGGTGAAAACATGATCAACATGATCAAACAATTTGGGTTTTGTGACACATAAAAAAATCAGTTTATTATCTTTTTTGTTTTGTTTGACTCTCATAATAATCCTCCACGTGCCTTTCTGTCTGGTATAAATCATTGAACGTTGAATCGCCTACACAGAAAGTTGCTCAGCCATTTTTTGGTCGGATGATTCAGAACATTTCACCTTTTGGCTGTATTGATCGTGGAGCGATAGAAATCTCCTTGGAGCTCTGACCTGTGCGCCGTCTACAGTTTCAGATTCTTTTAATCCACATGTCCTCACAGGAAAGTTCAATGTGAAGACACTAAGTATATTTTCTAAAGAGACTGAGCCTTAATCCTTTTGTCAACTTTCTTTCCGTGATGCATTAGTCGTGATTTATTGCTGATTACACCACAAACTAATCACATTCATCTAACGCTCAGAAAAGGAAAACTAGATCATCCGCTTATAATAAAAAAGTCCAATTTAAAACCATCCAAGCGTTAAATACATTAACCCTAAAACAGCTTCTTTAATCTGTGGAGCGAAGTCGTCCACACCAGCAGCAGCAGACGGACCTCCTGCTGGGAGTTTGAAGGAGAGGAGGTCTGAAAGAAAAAAGAAAAGTTAAGAGCATCCTCTTTAAAATATTCATCCATCAACATGCCGAGCCACAAGTCTCTGACTTATTCAAGGACCGAGGGTTCGTTCTGAATAATGACCGGAACAGATTCAGGGGCTCTTGTGATCGTCAGCAGCAGCGAGCCCACACACACACTGGACCCACGGTCAGAGTGTGTGTGTGTGTGTGTGTGTGTGTGCGCCATATTCTTCTTTTATTACTTTTTCTTTATATATATATATGTGTTTGGACAAGCGCTTCCCACGCAGATATAAAACAAGTGGTCACACATGCAGACACACAGAAATATGCATGTTGTGATGGCAACAACTGTAGGCGGTCTGCTGTCGAGCTTAAAGGACGAGCCGATGGACTGAAAACTCTTTATTCAGCTGTAATCAATTAATTGTTTCGGTCTTTTTTCATAAGCACGATTAATTAAAAGGATGAACTGTTTTCTTTTCACATCATCGTGGAAGGTTTTCAGCCTAATTGCGGGAATAAAATGTCGGAATTGGATGTTTTTGCAAGCAGTGGATGTGATTTCTGACATTTTATAGACCAAATAATGAATTATATTAACTGATAAAGACGATGTTTCTGGTATTTAGTCTTTTGCTTCCTTCGCTGTGCAGTTTGGGCAACGTTGCCTTCATCATACAAATTAAACATTCAAATCCAGATTTGGATGTCAACACATGAAGCGTTGAAGCATTCATGTCAGTCCTTCTATACTTTTTTGTTTCAGGGTTGAAACTTACAGCTGTCATCATCAATTACTGTCCCAATTCTTTTGTTAAGCAGTTATTTTCGTCTATAAAACCACTGAAAACATTGAAAAACACCCCAAAGTGACGTCTTCAAATGTCCTGTTTAGTCTATAAACCACAACTTCTTCAGCTTTCGATGATATAAAACCGAGAAAAGCAGGAAAAACACAATCGAAAAGCTGCTACTAGGGAATATTTTCTGGAAAAATGAATGCATTTGCTAATCAGCTACTCCTGT
The DNA here is from genome assembly GCA_039737535.1 of Lagodon rhomboides. Classification (NCBI taxonomy): domain Eukaryota; kingdom Metazoa; phylum Chordata; class Actinopteri; order Spariformes; family Sparidae; genus Lagodon; species Lagodon rhomboides. Next base: position 3,809,445 of record CM077802.1, read on the forward strand.
AAAAGTTCCTACCTTCCTTCCAATTATTCATTTCTTGTATTTATTATAAAATAATTATCTAAACCACGACTCAGAGCGCCACAGAGTATTTAACAGCCGTGAACCACAACAGACGAAACTTCCAACGACTCGCCCTGTTCAGTGTTGAGGGAATAATTAAAAGCGACGACACACGACTCTCTGCACCTTGTCCTCCTCCTCCTCCTCTCCACGGGCGTAATTCAAACACCGCTAACCTTTTTTAGAATAAACCCACAAAGAAAACAAAGTGTGACACCGCTGAGCTTATGTTCATTTTGATGTGTGAAAGGCGACACGTGGTGTGAAACGCGTCGGCGGCGGCGCGGCCTTGAACAGACTCTCAGCCGGAACAATCTGACAAGCTGATCGCAGAAGGCGTCAGATGTTTCTGCACTCGCTAATAGCAAGAAACAATGAAGTGAAAAGCAGAAAATATGAGATTTATAATAAGAAGCTAAAATATGCTTCTCTGCTTTTCTTCTGGAGCCTTGAAGGAAAAGATCGATACCACTCGGGACACAGCTGTGTTTGTCTCACCGCTGACTTCCCGAAAAGCATCGGACAAGAAGTTTAACCGAAGGAGACGTTCAAGAAATATTCCTGACAATATGAACCTCAGGATGTTTTGTGTTGTTGAGCCACAGCTGTGCAGTTAATGAGGAGTGAAAATGAAATGACCTTTTCATAAACGCCTTCACGGATTCAAACGTAGTTACTGTATGTTTGACGGACGATTCTCTGCGGCAGTTTTAATAAAGCGCCTGGAGATGTAACGGGAAAGAGAAGAAGTTGTCGTCTCTGTGTTGTTGTTTTTTTATTTTTAATTTGAATAAACATTTTGTCTCCAGGTCGTTTCTATATGCTGCTTCTGTGTCATGATAAAACATACGTATGGCGTTTATTCGTTATAAAAGTAACAGAATAAAACACACGTAGCATCAACGCAACCGTCACGTGAAGTAAAAGTAAAACATTGCGTTGATTTCACGTGTTATCAGCTCCGTGTCGCCTGAAGCTTGATGTTTTGGGTTGTGACCGTGACCACGACAAACAAAACAAAAAGAGTGTAGCTCTCTACATCACGACGCCGAACAAAGAACATGAAAGACGACTAAAGCATCGGTGTTGTTGCCGTGGTTACCGCCTGATTAATGCGCCTTTCCGTCAAGGCTGTTTATCAACCTGTTGACTCAGATAACGTCTGATATTAATCACAGTGTTTGGTCCAAATTTACTCCAACAAAGATATGTAAAAAATACGCTTAAAGGTCAACGTCTTATTTTATTTTGTGCAACACATAGTACAGATCGTTTATCCAACCTATTGTGGTTGTAACCTTCATTCTGCATTCATAAGTTTCCAATCAGCGGCGCCCACGTGCGCTCAGGACTGCTGAACGTTCACTCTCAGCTCTCCAAGGTGAGAGAAACACAAAAGAAAACAAATACGTTGTTCAAACAGCTCCGCCAACGTCCTTAACCACGACCCTGACCTCGCCGCTCTGAGTCGTATCAGACCGCTGTGATTGGATTTTTCTGAATCGAGAGTACATTTTAAACGATGGCTTCAATCTTTGACCCTCTCGTGTCGCAGACGGCGTCCACGCTGCCACGTCCGAGTCACAGGAAGTATGAAACGATCATAAACAGCAGGAGAATAACGTCCACATGTTCCCCTCACTTGGTTTTATTTTTACTCTCACTGTACATCTGCTGCAAGTCAGATATTTATTGATATATTTCACCCTCTTTTTGCTCTGTGTTTGGTCTCCACCACCTCCTGAGTGATTTATCTGCGTCTCCTGCTGCTCGACGCTCCACGTTGTTCAACCCGATCACCAGAATATATGTCGATGAAGTACACTTCTGCAAAATTACTCACCTATTTAAACTTTCTGTTGACCTTTTAGGTAAAACTTCCAGTTTTTCTATCGCGGATTGTGATAAAAAAAAAACACTCGCAATATGATGATTGAGGTGAATTTTCATTATTGGGATGATCGTAAATATCCTCAAAGCTGTCCTGCCTGCTGATGAACAGTCCGACATTAGTTTCAAGTTTTAAAAATGTTTTGATTGTTGGGATATTGGACATGGATAATCGTGACAGGACCTCTGATATCGCAGCCCTGTGGTTACGCTCTCGTTAGGTTTAGACACCAAACCACCTGATTATTGGTGAGGAAAACACCATGTTTTGGTTTTTAAAATACCTGTTGTCGTTGCTACAAACAGGTCTAGACATGGTTGGTTTTTTGTCGCTACAACATCTGGAAATTGTCCCCAAGTCTCCTTCAAGATATCCAGTGGTGTCACTCTTACAAATGTTGAAACTCAGACTCAACCAGGCTGCGGACGCTGGATTGAAAGTCAGGTAATAAACATGTAATGTGATATGACGTTTCGTAGACGTGTCAACATGGTACGTGTCTGTGGTCAGCAGAGACGTTCACTGCCAACATTTCATCCTGATGACTGAGCTGCTTCGTCTGAAGATGAAACTTCAGCAAAGAGCAGTTCCTGTACTTCAGATCTGCACTGAGAAAACAAACGGTGTGTAAACTCTGTGAACCTGAGCGCCCGTGTGGATCGGCTCCTCCCCCAAATCCTCCGGACCTTTCAAGTGCTGCGTCCGTCGGAGACTCTGACCTTTGTGATGGATGCTCGCTCGCTCGGCTCAGCGGTGCAGCGGCGCCTGACAGCTGAGATGTTGGCATTTCCGCTCCTGCAGCGAGCTGCAGTGAAACCCGCGTGAGGTGCAAACATTTCCTCACCTGCGCTCACCTTCAGCTTATCAGCAGCAGCAGCAGCGTTGTGGTGTTGATTAAAGTGGATGTGTGAAGTCTGTTCACATCAGCACCGGCAGAATTAACAAACCTGAGTGGAAACACTTCACGTTAAGCTCCCTGTCGAGATCAATGAGCACTACAAACGCTTAATGAATAGTTTATTACAGGCGATATTTCGTCTCTGATAAAGACGAATGTGGCGTCGAAACGTTCCTGTCACACTATGATGTAATAACAAGCAGCTACTGACATCGTGGGTGTTAAAAAAGACAAGAAAACACACAAAACAAACAAGTTCAGACTGTTGAAATGCTCTGAGAAAGATTATAAAATGTAGATTTTCTCGTGTCTGTTAGAGCCTTTGTCATAATTATATGATATATTGAGATTAACCTGTTAAAACATTGTTATTATTACTGTTGTCTATTAATGTACTCATATTCTTATATGTTATGGTAATGTGACAGAGGTTACTTGAGGATGTATGAAAATATGGACGTTTCTTTTTTTCAATAGTCAGACTAAGCGTTACATGATTAATTAGGAGTGATAATTGAATATTTACACACCAAAATGCACTTAAATGTGTTAACGTACACATTAACAAACACTTATCGCTGCTTCAACCTCATTAAAGTGTCATTAAATGTGCTTATAAAATATTCAGGAGGGTTTAAAGTGAAGTGATGTCTTGTTTTTACTGCAGCACTTAATAAATAAAGAAGACAAAGAGCTCAAAGTGGCCGACGTCGAGCAGCAGAGAGCAAAACCCAATAAACAAATGGTGCAAAGTGTTAGAGTTTAAGTAAAGTTAAGGTTGTGTTATGTGAAGTAAATTACAACTACACGACTGCGCGCTCGCTCATTTAAATTCTACTCATCTGTTTTCATTTGCAGCGTAGAGACGGAGCGCGTTTATAAAGTGAAGTGTTTACGCAGCTCGGAGATGTTGTCGAGTGTTTTTTTTTAAAAGGGTGAAATGAGATTTCTTCAAAACAAAATGAGTAACTGTGCAGCAAAGCTCGGAAAGATTGAGCTCTCGAGCTGAATAAATAAGAACAGCAGCAGATAAACTTCCAAGTTAGTAGGAGCGATAGATAAAGACGGGAAATACGTGAGAATAGTCTGATTATCTGATTATCTTTGATTCATTATCAAGCTTCAGCAGACTCTGACGTTTTTCAACATTTTGTTTGATGATGAAGTGATTTCATTGAGACAACATCATCCGTCGTTTCAGACACAGACGGCTGGACGTTCAGGGATTTAATCGAGAAAGATTCATGTCTCTCCTTTTTATCAAGTATTCTTTTAAGTTTCCCTAAACTTAACTTTGTTCATCGTGAGGTGGGAAATCATAAAATGCTGCATTCAGGTACCAGCGACACAACAAATGTGTCATTAAAGCATGAAGGATCGTCAAGACTCCAAGAAAACCCTTACAACTCATTTAACATCTTCTTCTTTGACGTAATTCCAAATTAAAGACAATTTCAAAAGATCAAATCAAAAGTTGTTGTTTAAATCTCTCAGTTTTAAATCCAGTATGATCGTGTTTATCGTGAACGTTTCCGTGTATTCAATCATTTCCGGACGCTGAGCTCAAAATAGCACCTGAGTGTTTGAACAAAACATTTACGGCTAACAGTAAAACGTTCCACTAACATCAGAATTCCACCGTGGAAAGAAAAAAACATGTGCTTCCCGTTGTTCCAGTTGTTGTAATTTCCAAGGAAGAAGAAATGAGCGGCGCGCCTTCATGTCTCAGATAAGGAAGCTTTCACCTTCAGCAGCTCTGATAGAGAAAATACAGAGCGACTCGTAGTTTGTTTGATTCGCCCGAGATTGTTTGAATAAACAGTGACGTTGTGTTTGTACATAATGATTCAACGCAAACGAATCCCGTACATCACGCTGAGTGTTTCCTGACAGAGGAAAAAGAACAGATCTGTGCACGAGTCAAACAAAAAGAAAGAATAATTCAATACTTGTTTTTATTTATCCATCAGTACAAACCACTGTCGACCCTCCTCCTGCAGAAGTAAACAAACCTGGATGCTTCTAACATTAAAAACTTCAAATCACTGAATGTAAATACACTAAACTCCAATTACTGACAAAAACAACATGACTACAAACAAAAATGGGGTTTGATTTAATTAAAATTATTGATTATTGACAGTTTTCCTACTTAATGTCGTGTTTAATCACTGCAGGAACTCGTCGTCGTCGTTTTACTGATACGTTCAACAACATGTTTTCATTACGTTACAAGAAAAAAGTGTTCTTCAGGTCGTATTTGCTGTCGCAGTTCGGTGTGTATAAAACAAACAGCGTCTGGTCAGTGATTTAAAACCTCAAGCTGTCGGAATCTGAATCTGAATCTTGATCGAGGCATTAAAAAAAAACGCAGCTCTGTCGGGAGCGAATCAGTGGATAAACGAAGTGGCATGAATGTGTCACCGCGAACAGCATGACCACGAGAGATGAGTCCTCGATACAGCCTCGGGCTGTCAGCCAATCAAAAGATGCGGACATCAGAGGAGACAAATATAGATCATTTATCCCGGGTGTCCTCGTTTGTTGTTGACACCAAGTATTCTGCCTTCAGCCGCCTCTGACTTCCATTAAAAACCCACAAAGGTATTGATCATCTGATTGTCGTCATTCAGATCATATCGCCGTTTCATTACTGCTCTGTGCAGAAACTCCAAAGAAGAGAGAGAGAGACAGGTGAGGAGACGTCGTGATCACAGGTCGTCTCGCCGCTGTGCGACACTGGCAGCAGTTCAGAACCTCAATTTACAAACTGAGTGGATTTTCCCTTTCAGAGCGGGTTTGAAAGGCCTGAAAGGTCCCCGGCTGTTTACTATGAGATTAATGAGATGGAATGAAATATGGCAAACACAATACAGATATTAAACTTCGGGCTGTTTGAGATGAGAGACGTGGACAGGAAGGTTGATAAATTGATTTCACTGAGGCGTCACGGCTCTCAGAAATGTGATTGATGCGGCAGCTGCGCCACAGTGACGGTTTGAAAGAGGTTCGTTTTATGCTGAGGCCGTTCATCCTTGTTTTCTTGATTCCTAATCCATTGTTCGGTCGAGGAAATGTCAAAAAGACATTGATTTTTGTTACGCACCCCTTTCACGCTGGCATTTACTCCGAGGTCGGCTGTAGTCGTCAGCGTTTTTGGCTCCAGCAGCACACAGGTGGTAAATTTAGCCTCTTTTCAGGTGCGACGTTAAGATGCACGACTTCTCTCAACAGAGATGAGAAAGAAGTTAGATGTGTGTATGAAATATTATTGATTACGACTTTTTAAAGCCTTTCAAGTTTTTTAATTGAAACAGGTGGTTGGAGATGCACTTACAGGCTGATTTGGTGGCTGTTGATCATTAATGAGGATGCATTTAACACCAGACGAGGAAAGAAAGTCCATTTATTTCCTAACAACTAACCAAAACGAACACAAACACACGGCAGAAATGCATCCATGAGCTGAGATCGAGACCATGGTTGAGAGCACAGTCGGCGGGCAAACTGATCCTGGATCAGATGAAGAGGAAGAAGATGGTTTTAGGCTCCTAATTTATGTTCCAAGATGTTTATATTCTGCCTTCGAAAGGCTGTGAGATGGATCCGCTCCGTTGTTCCTTTTGTGTTCTTTGTCTTTTTATTGTGACGTCTGGTTCGATGCTAGCGGTTTCTTAAATCTGAACCGCTGTTTTCTTCTCAGGGAGACAACAAACTTAATCAACTCATTCCTTAAGAGACTGAAATGAAAAGAAACACACTCCAAGGACATGAGAAAGTGTTGAGATGCCTTCTGAATCACATTTCTGTTTTTTTTTATTGGAATTTCCATTTCAGCTTTGAAAAGCAACAGCGGGAATGTTGACTATGTTCTGATGAAAGATTCAAGGTGTTCATCTTGCCGAAGTAATTTCACAACGTAATTTTTCATTTCTTCTTTTAACCAAATACAAATAACATTGAAATGACTCGCTAGCCTTTAAAAACATGTCGAAGGTTTCATTAATTGCAAATTCCATCAAATCTGCCCAAATGTTTCAACTCAAAACTCACAATAACTAGTGAATAAACAAATATTCTGAAAATATATTCATGTTTTTAATTATCAGGCCAATTAAAGACATTAAGGACATTTTTGCTTTGACGATTTGCAGGAAATTATCGGTTATTTGTTTCCTCATTGTCCTCAAAATCCTCATTGTGCATCCCTAAAACTGATAAATCTGACTTCACACTGCAGTAAATCTCACACTGACACACAGTGATTGTTGTTATTGTTCTCCAAAATCTTATCTCAATACATTTCAACACTGACATGCTTCAAAAGACAAGAAATTAAACTAATTTCTCCATTTTTATCCCCTCCTTCCCATACATCTCAGATGTGTGGCAGCGCTGAGGAGGTAATTAGCAGCGATGTTGCAGCAGTGCTCATGAGGGTAATGATGCTGCAAACACACACTGGTTCGGTGATTTGTTTGCTTAATAATACAACTTGCGGTGTGTGAAAAAAACAAAGCGTGTGATTTAGAAATATGAGAGCTGAGCCACAGCGATCATAAAATACTACAGTGTCCAAAAAAATAGAAACAGAGGAAGTAGGTGAAGATAACACTGACAGGATGAGTGGCAGAGACAAAGAGAGAAACACAGGATGCAGATAAAAAGACGGGATAATGGTGGAAATGAGCCGTCAGACCGGAAACAATTAAAGATGCATGTTTGCAGGTGGATTGATTTGACCGTCGCAGCTATATTTGGCCCCTATTGATGGAGCAGGCAGATTAAACACAGTGTGTTCCCACACCTGAGTGATCCTGCGCTGATAATCGACATTTCATTAGCAACCCAGCAGCAGTGTGGTTAACCTGGACTGGGAACACGGGGAGAGGAGAGTCAGCTGGAAGGCATCGGCGGTGAGACTGTGATCTCAGGAGACTCGCGCTCGGTAAACATCTTCCACTCTCCACCGAGAGACTGCTGAAGCAACAGCTGGTGCGCTCGCCCACACGTTCACACAGCCACGCTCGTGTAAACACCTCTTTGGTCCAGATTTGAAATTAATTAGCAACTATTACATGGAGATTAATTTTGTACATTCATGTTCCCCAGAAGGCTGAATTCTAATGCGACACACATGATGGAGTCGTCGGCGTACGGTCGCAGTTTCTTCAGGGTCAAAGTTCGGCCTCGCTAGCTGTCTCCCTGTTTCATGTCTTTATGCTAAGCTAATCTAATCTAGCTGCTGGCAGTGGCTTCATATTTAGCTTTCAGACATGAGAGTGGCATCAGCGCCCAAATCTTTTTTGCTTGAACTGTGTTCACGATGCAGATGGAGTCATTTCCTCAGACGTACATTAACACCGATGTGAGGAAAGATCCATAACGTCATTTGAGGCGCACCATTAAGGCTTTCTCATTTCATTCCACTCTTCACCGGCTACACAGCTGTCCCGAAGGAAATGTCACATCCCAATAAGAACATCACGAGCACCAATTTCGGAAGAAAGTCATCTGAGAAATGTTTCTGACCATCTCCTTTATTTTTTCTCCCCCGGATTGCTTTTTTAAAAAAGAATCAGCGGTGAGAAAAACACAGATGTGTCCTGAGCTTCACTGATAGAAGGTTATTGTCACTCTTATGACGACGGCTACAGAGTCTATTATAAAAAAAGGCATTCAAGCTCTCTGCCTTCCTGGAGTTCAATTTCAAAGGACACATAATGAAACAAAAAAGAACCTGAACAAGAAAGAAATATAGAGTGTACATCTTTTTCTGAGACCAGAGGAGTTTCTTTTGATTTCAGCACATTGTCACATTAATCATTTTTCAATATCTCCTAATTCCTCGTGATCACGGACGTTTCACGTTCAATTTGGCAATTTGGATCACCATGGAAACTACAGAATGAGAAAACCCGGAGATCAGTGTCGTAAATCAAACGCGAGCAAATAAACCGGCAACACATGGCAGGAAAAACAAGAGCAGATCCGTCTCTTCTCTTCTCCTCTCTGCTCGTTTGAAAGTGTTTTCAAAGAGAGAAAAGAATAAATACTCCGCCGGTCCTTTTCTGACGAGTGAGAGATAACAAAGAAATAACAGCTCAGGTCGAATCTCAGCCTGGTGCTTCATGCAGCCACTGAAGGACTCTTTCATAACCGGGATCACATCCATATATTGGCTTCCCACACTGAGCTGAAAATGTACTTTAACTAAATGATCAATTATTGACCAGACACGGTGACAAATAGCAGAAGACGACGTGTAAAACTGATGAGATGTGACTCACAACATATGTTCTTCTACAAATGTTTCCTGCCACTTTCTTTGGCACTGAACTCCTTCATGATCGCTGTTACTCATTGATGTCTTGTATACTTTCCAAAGTATTCGTTGGGTTGTCTTTCTTTCTTTTCTCAAGTTAAGTGTAATTTTTTCCCCATAATACTGACAAAGGGAATAAGTTGTGCTGCACAAGGGGATGGGTCCAATAAAATTCAGTTTGGCTTCGTAATATAGAAGTGCTAGAGAATATCTTGGGGTAGTCTCAACCAAAACTAATTATTTGAGCTTAAAACTTGAGTTTCTGAAGCAGCTGTTGATACCATAATGTAAGATCGACTGTAGAAGTTAAATATAACATAACTTCAGGCAACAAAGAGGAAATAGAGGCACTGATGGACTCTCATACACTCGCCATGTGCGTGCCAGCTCTCTATTAACGCTGACCTGTAAATATCTGTAGGAAGAGACCTGTCTAACCTCATGACCATTCATGGCATCAGAGCTCTGGTCTCCAATTGATCTGGGATCTAACGTAAATGTCATCTCCTTGGTTGGGTAACTAATTGATTTTTCTGCTCCGACAGAACACATGGCTGGGAGCTGAGACGGCGGAAGGACAAAGCAACTTGAAAAGAGTCTCGCCTCGCTGCCCGGGCCGATGGAGATGACGGATGAAACGTGGGAGAACGGCAGCTTCGCCAGCCCCTCGCCGGGACTGTTCATCCTGCTGTTGAACGACAGCGAACTGAACGGGACGCTGTTCAACATCACCAACGGCACCGCCGCGGAGGGCTCCTCCGGTCCCAGCGTGGAGGGCGTCCTCATCTCGCTCATATACATAGTCGTTTGCATCATCGGCCTGGGTGGAAACACTTTGGTGATCCACATCGTGCTGCACTACTCGAAGATCGAGTCCGTGACCAACATCTACATCCTCAACTTAGCCATCGCCGACGAGCTCTTCATGCTCAGTCTGCCTTTCCTGGCGGTTCAGAACAGCCTCCAGTCGTGGCCGTTCGGCTCCCTCATGTGCCGCCTGGTCTACACCGTCGACTCCATCAACCAGTTCACCAGCATCTTCTGCCTGACTGTGATGAGCATCGATCGTTACCTCGCCGTCGTTCACCCGATTCGGTCCTCAAAGTGGAGGCGCCCCCACGTGGCCAAAGTGGTGAATGGGACAATCTGGGCTCTGTCGTTTCTTGTCGTCCTGCCTGTGGTCATCTTCGCCAACGTCCAGAAGCCGGGCGGTAACTGCAACATTGCCTGGCCAAACCCGGCTAACATCTGGCAAGCGGCGTTCATAATTTACACCTCCACCGTCGGGTTCGTCTGCCCTCTCCTTATCATCTGCCTCTGCTACCTGCTCATAGTCTTCAAGATCCGCAGCTCGGGTAAAAAGGTACACGCCACCTCAACCAAGCGAAGGAAGTCGGAGAGGAAGGTGACGCGCATGGTTGTAATCATCGTCGCCATGTTTGTCTTCTGCTGGCTGCCTTTCTACGCCCTCAACATCATCAACCTGAAGGTGTCCCTGCCTGGCGAGTACCAGGGTCTCTACTATTTCGTCGTAGTGCTCGGCTACGCCAACAGCTGCGCCAACCCCATCCTCTACGGCTTCTTGTCGGACAACTTCAAGAGGGGTTTCCGGAAAGCCCTCTGCCGCTCCACGAGGAAGGTGGAGAACCACGAGCCGATGGAGCGCCAGCAGCAGCAGCAGCAGCAGGACGAGGGGAGGACGGCGCTCATGCCCAGGGAGAGCCTGAGGCGAGCAGTCAGGGACGAAGAGGAGGACGACGAGGAAGACGTCTCGGAAATGACCGAGATCTACAGAATCGCGCAGAACGGCAACAGCAGCTTCCAGCCGCAGAGCTCACAGCCGCTGTTCTTGGAGAGAGGAGCGACTCCGGGAGCGACGGAGCCGTCGTCGCCGGACAGGAAGGACAAAACCGGGGACACGAAAGGGAAAGATCCCGTCAACGGGTCCACGCTGACCGTACCGTTGCTTCTCAACGGAACCAAGAACGGGAGCATTAAAACTCTGCCGGAGGAAAACATGGATCAGAGCACGTCACTGGAGATAAGTTACTTATAGTGTTTGACTTGAACTGAACTCAGTATTACGACACACCGACTCCAATCCAACGCTGAGCTGTTTGTCACGGAGCCAAATACACATACGAACACTTTAGAAACGCTCAGACGGGCCTTTAGAATCGCTATTTCTGATCAATGGACTAATTTGAAAGAGGTTTTACCAACACACAGAATGTATTACTGTTTATACTGCGTACATATGCATGGCTGAATGTACAGAGTGGTGCCTTTTATTTACTTTTATCACACGTATCTTGTTGATCGTCGTACTTGTGGCTTCACTTCCATCATGTGACAATCATTTGCTTGAATTTAACTGTATTTAAGCTTAAGTCGGCATTTCTTTAGCTTTCCAAGCCTCCAATTAATTGTGCTTTATATGCTACTTGTCAGATTTAAGGGGAATGTAACTGCTGCCAGGATTATTATCGGAGGTGGTCGAGGTGGATAGTGGATGTACAAAGCATAGGATAAGTTTGAACTTAAGAAAAGCACTTTAGTCCAGGTGAAAGAAACATCATAGTTTCAGTTAAATGTTAATAAACGATGAAGCGAGCACAGAGGCTGTGTCCTTTGCGACACGTCATCCCGTCTCTCATCCCATTTCCTGTCACTCGTAAGCTGTAAAATAAAATAAAGCCAGCACAAAACGTATATTATTATATATTAAAGAAATGTAAATAAACCTTTCGTGTCTCACACTTCAAGTTGTTTTTGACTGTTCTTGTTTTAAACTACGACCACAAACTTCCCCTGACTTTTAAAGAAGCAGCTAAACACATGCGTTCAGTCACGACGGTCCTCGTGCAAGAACGTTTTGTAATAGCCAAACTTTTGGGAATGCCTCGTTTCAGCCTGACGAATGTAACGAAACTGACGCCCCTAAAATTGCAGCGTAAGGCTTCCTGTTCTGTTACACCTTCTTGGGAGAAGGTTTAATTCACAAAAACTGTGAAAAAGCAGTGTCAGGATAGCGGTGAGGTGATCTGAGTCACCGGTTGCAGACTGGAGGTGCAATTTCAGGCTGCAATCAGCTCGCTTCGCCTTCAATATGGAAAATAACAACAACAGCAGCTGCTGAGCCGGCGACACTTACCTGGTCGCTAACCGTACGAGGCACAGTGCTGTTTTTCAGGCTTAAAGAAATACAAACAAAGCCAGAGGGTTTTGGAAACGTCAGAGGACCTTAAACTATAGAAAATCTCACCATACAGCTGCTGATGTGTCATCAGAGCATCTTTACACTGAGACACTCGGAGGGAACGATTTGAAACGAGGTGAGAGGTGAAGAACGTCTCTTAACGTCTCTTAACTGAAGCGGTACTCGACAAATATGAAATACGAGGGGACGTGACGGTCACACAGATATTAGATGGGAGAATATTACATCCTACAGTCGGCGACGTTACGGTCGGTGCTTCAGAGGACGATCCTGATCAGAAAGACCCAGAAACAGCTGTCAGAGTGAGCGGACAAATTGCATTAGTAGGTGTGTTTACAGGAGCGATGTAATACCAAAGAGAGGGAACGGGAGTGGAAGAGCGAGGACAGATCGTCACCGAGGCTGAGTTAGATGATCACGGATGGATTCAAAATTAAAAGCGGCCAATAAAATGCTTAAATGGGTCGTAACGTACACCTGGGAGACCCGTCCGAGTAAAATCTATGTGTGGGAAACACTGGAATAACAGTGAAGTTGAGGCTTATAGGGAACCAATCTATACGCGGATGGTGTCGTTTCAGTCATCAGTATTTTACTTCATGATACGTTAAAGCCAAAAAGTTTCATTAAGCTCCAAATTCTTTAACATTTCAAGTCCAGTGTGCCTTTTTTATTAGACGAACCACGATCTGTCCGTGACCTGTTCGACAGCCCTGAACCACCGAGAAATAAGTTCCACAAACTCTCCTGAATCGTTTGTACGAGCTGCTTGTGAATAAATCCGTTTGTACGAGTGTTTTTTTTTCTCAAGAGGCCAGATGATGAGTATATGAGCATCATTTCTAAGAGACGGGGTCGAATGCCTTCGCGTGCTCTTATATCTATATTATACGCACAGATTTAAATGAATGTCAGCTCTTATGTGTACGGCTCACATTCAGGCGCCGACCTCGGTCGTTTCTTGAGATCTGTGCTGAAGGACTTTCTTTCTCTTTACTGGATGAGAGTTCAGGAGTAACGGCTGCACATCTGATGACGTCAGACAATAAACGAGCCTGACGGAGGGGAAACAACATTGCTTTGTTCAATAAAACAGCTGAGATAACGTCTTTGTCACATGCTGTACACTTACAACACTGTCAACAATTAAAAGTTAATATTTGAACCTTTTATTATCAGAAAAAACACTTTTAGGTGGCGCTTAACACGGGCGGTGTATGTCAGGAATGTCAGTTATCACGTAAAACAAACTCGGAGCGTAAATTACACAGAGTTCATTTAACTCAGGCGACAGCTTTCTTACGTTCGACTGTCGGACAGTCGCACCACAACGACCGAAAACACCTGTAAATGTCGTCTTGGCAACCGTGTTGGTTTGTAAACAACGGCCACAATCCTCTCCTCCACCTCCTGACGTGAAAGGTGGCAGGTGAGCATGTGATGTGAACGTGACATCGCCGAGTTTAGGATCAGTATCAACCTCGGACGTAGCCGTGGTTTGCTTTGCAGAAACGTTAACGTGCTAACATTACATCCTGGTAAAAATACTGGAACTACCCCTTTAACAGTGATGAGCAGCACAGAAATACATTCACAGGTAAAAAAAATAAATAAAAAAGCGTCTAAATCCCAGAAGACGAGGCACAAACTCTGCATCATTCATCAGAAACGCACCTCGGCGCTGTTCATTCATGAGTCCTCACACACACACACACACACACACACACACACACACACACACACACACACACACACACACATATTTATATTTAGCCGGCTGTGAAACGATGCCTCGGCTCCGTATCCCCGTGCTGCTGCTGCTGTGCTGCTGCTGCCGGTCTTCAGCACCAACACGCCCACGCAGAACCCTTCCTGCAGAAAGATCCTCCGAGGAGCACAGAACCATCATTAAAGCCACATTAAAAAGGGATTTGCCGGGCTGAAACTTTATTTGCCCGGCCCCTGGAGGCTGCCAGTTTGATGAGAGCGGAGATTTGTTCAGGGCGAGTAGAGCTGAGGCCTCGGTGTGTGTTTGTGTGTGTGTGTGTGAGTGAGCTGTTTACTAGTGTTTGTGCGAGTGTGTGTGTGTGTTCAGCTATAAATATTGTTGGTTCGCAGCTTCCTGCCCGTGTGATCCCAGACTCCCCTCGGCGATAACCCACCTGCGCTCGCTGTAACACAAAGAGGTGATAGTCGGCCGGTCGACGGGTCTGCCGGTGGCGCCGGTGATGACTCACCGCGGTTTCTCTGCCCACCGGCTCGCTCCCACGTACAATATGGACAAGACTCAAGTTAACTCTAATAGGCTGTTATTCACTCCTTTTTTATTTATTTTTTGGCAGGAGCAACTATGGAAACCCCGCTGCACACACACACACACACACACACACATGATCCCAACGTAACGGATCCATCGGATTATCCTGATTTACTCCGGAACAACACGCCTTTTTTTTTTATTTCCACGGTGTAATCAGGACACACGAGGAGCCGCACAAATCATCCCACTCGCTCTTCATTAGGTTGTGTTTTTAAAAAATCAAACATCACTTCAGCTCAAGTGTTTCGGTGCTGATTTAAAAGCAGAGCACAGTTTCCCCAGAGGACCGTGAAACCTCATTAACGGAGATGATTCTGTTAAAAAAAAAACACAAATTGTTCTGGGATGAAAATGTGCAGCGTGATTCTTCTCGGTGTAGATTTAGTCTCTCTATTTGTTTTAGTTTTAATTAGTTGACACTGAGAAACACTTTCTTGCTGACGCCGCTCTCATGTTTGTACAGTGAATATAAAGCTACAGCTAGCAGCGAGCTAGCTTAGCTTAGCATAAACACTGGCCTGGCTCTAAAGCTCCCTGATTCACTTGTTACAGTTGTTAAAACTCGCTTTCTTTCTTTGATTTGGGCTGATTTTCCAGAATCCTTCTGGGCTGATTGCAGCAGATTCAGATCACCTGTGTGCACCTGACTGACTCCTGATGGAGGAGTGGAAGCAGCTTTGGGCGTTTCCCTTCCAGCCAATCACAGTGTCGCAACGCCTTTTTTGTGAAGGCTTAAAAGAGGTGGGGGAACATCACCCAGGTGGATCATTCTGGATCCGTCCCTGTAGAGTCCCAGCCAGAAACTCTGTTCTGTTTAGGCCCTGTTGTGTTTTATTTGCTGCTCCATGTCGTTCTAGTGAGGAAACTGGGTTTATTCTTGAAACCTGAAGCCCCAACACACCTTCAGTTATGACATTTTATTTCACTGGGGCTTGTAGGAGCACATTTCAGTTTGATCAGACCCTCAAAAAGCATTTATTTATTGGTTTATTGTCCTAGTAGCTGACATTGGGCCATCCCCCTTTAGATTTACATGTTTTCAGTTTATATTTTTAAGTAGGTTGGGCTGAGCTGTAAACATTTTACCACCAGTACCGCCACAACATCTTACTTGTTTGCTCGGTGGTTTTTGTTACCTTTGGACAGAACCAGGCTAACGGTTTCCCCTCCTTTCCAGTCTTTGTGCTAAGCTAAGCTAACAGACATTATGATCTAGAAGATGTATTCCTGTTGTAACTGCAGCTGTTGGGAATGCTGATGGGAATTTGTTGTCGTCATTGTCTTTATTATTGTCCTTCTCGTCCTTCCTCCTTTTGGTTTGTTTTTATTGATTGTATGAATCATATTTGATTTACTATAATTGATCCTGATGTTCTGTAACCTGTACAGCGGTTGTGGTCTCCGCTCACTACGGATGGAAATTAGCTTTTAGCCACATGTGGTACAGAACATGTGTTGTGTTTTGTCTCTGCTAAATAAACAAGAACATTAAGAAACTGAAATGTGAATCTCAGCATAAAAGCAAATAAGACTATTTGGGAGTCCATCTGGTTACAATACTTTGATCATCGTGGACTAAACTGCGACAACAGTGTTTTAATTGCATCAGGCTTTTTCTTAGCATGAAGAAACTGAATGAAGCGGTGAACGTGTCTCTGATCATACATATACAACCTACACACACACTCTGGGTATTATTAGAAGCTGCTGTGATCACTGGTGAGTGACGGGGAGGATCTCTCTGATTGAACACAGGTGTTAGCAATTATCTCCTGATCGTAATTACCTGTCAGACGGACGCGTTAAAGAGACAGAACGTCCTGAGGAACGCAAAATAAAGTGTTTTTAAAGGTCTGACACATGTGCACACAGAGACTCATAACACTAAATAACATCCACAGTCTGCAGCTCATCGGTTCTTGAACTGGACCCAGAAAGAGCTCGCGGTATAAATCTGTGGGCGCGTGATGACTTGTAGGATTCAAGGTAGCGAGAACAAAATCAGGTTTATTTCTTCAAACTGTTCTCTAATTTTTTCTTTTCAAAATCACTGGATTATTGTAGCAACAGAACAAGGAGACAAAACAAACAAAGAGAGAGAAAACAGCCTCCGAGCTGAAGTGTTTGTGACGCTGATCAAACTCTGTTCATTAAAAAAAACACAATTTAAGTTTCTTTAATTAACAGAGACAAGAGTGACATGTTCCATGAAAAGGTGACGAGAGCCAAAAGGCCTAAATACATGAAAACATCAGTTTGTGTACTAATTAATGACACACACACACACACACACACACACACACACACACACACACACACACACACACACACACACACACACACACACACACACACACACACACACACACACACAGCTTCATTAGTAATCAGTGTAAACATCATTAAAACAGTAAACAAATTATAAACACCCTGCAGCGGCAGCAGAACAAATTACTTATTATTGAGTGTTTTATTACGAACGACTCAACCTCAGTTCAGATTTAGATGTTTTGTTAGATTTAGAATGACTCCTTATTTCTACTGATATATTCTTAAGATACCATGAAGGTTTAGATTAGAAATATTAGAGCAAGACATAACTTTAAGAAAAACTTATTAAAGCAGCTGCAACAAACGATGAAGCCTCTTGGATGAGAGGTGAAACGTCTTCAAGACAAAAACCAAATCCAGTTGCATTCGATTCAATTTCCTTGAGACTTATAGGCACGTTTGAGCTAACTGCTAACATGCTCATAATGACGATGCTAACATCCCGCTTGTCAGCAGGCATGATGAAGACCACAGTCAGTGTTTCAGTCTCTGTATTGATTAAAGACACACGCGGCGTCAGAACTCGAGGCCTTTAATGACGTTTCTGTGCTTCGGTACACTTCAGACTACGATCCTGAAGTTTCTCCTGATGATAATAAAAACTTTTCTCTGAGAGAAACTGCATGTGAAGGATCACCAACGTCATTGGGGGGATTTGTGCTTTGAGGACCTTGAACATCTGCACAAAACTTCAATAGCAAACCCTCCAACAGTTGTTGAGATGTTTCTGTCAGGGGCGAAGTGAAGAGACCGTCCATCGAGCTGCAGCTCACTAGCAGTGGCAACATGAATGAAGTAAAAGAACAATTTATCTAGTGTTTAGAAATAATCAATCATATCTCCATCAGTATTCAAGATGAACATGACGCACTGCGTTTACCATCTGCTGCCTCGAAGATCCCTGAAGGACGACAGTTGGACGTGAGTCAGAGCCCGGCTGCCAGGTGACGACGCAACGGAGAGAACGTTTAAAATGGCAGAACTGGCTCTCTGCTGCAGAGGAAGAAGTAATCAGATACTTTACTGAGGAAAAATACTCCATTACAAGTCAAAGTCCTGCATCAAACCCTCACGTCAGGTCTTTTTATTCAGTCAGCAAGATCAAAAGTACTCAGTTACATTTGTCCCAGTGATGTGTAGATGAATACAGATGTTTGAAGGACCAGATGTGCACTGATGGCAGCATCATTCATCACATGACAGCTGCTGACCTGTGTGACTGGCATCCTTCACTCAGACACACGTTGTATTAATCAGACTGACTGACCTTTACAGGGTGTGAATTACATCTTAAATGGATTTGAGGGGTTTATTAAACGCACTCGACGAGTCCTGACAGCGGAGGAGATCAGAGCGTTTGTCCCGTCGAGATCAAACGAGACGCTCAGTTTTCCTCCTGCACACCTCGACGGGCCTAATTAACTGTTTGACATGACATTCAGAGGGCAAATTAAAATGCATTAGTGGTTGAATGAATAAATGCAGCCTGAATTATGTTCATGTGCAAATCAAGTGGAAGGAAAATAAAAATTTAATAAGATGAAGAATAATTTAAGACACTTTTGTGCTCAAAGAAATCCACATTCATCCATCATAAACAACCTTTTTATGTAATGTAAGAGATTTTTCTATATAAAACCTGAAATATGAATGCCTTGAATGGATAAAATGAACTCATAAGGCTGAACACAGCTGTAAACAACAATAGTAATTTTAATAATAAGAGTAAAAAATAAGAATTGGAACAAAGGAATATAAAGGATAAAAATCTATAAATATGTAGGCCTAATGTATGAATACTACAGTGTAAACAGGCAAGTTAATTATAAATATTATAATACTAGAGACGTTGTTGTATTTCACTGTTTTCACTTTATTTTCTGTTATCTAATTATATATTTTCATATATATATTTAATAATAGTAGTCGTTATTATATCAACTATTATATTTATAACCACTTCTGCCTTGATGCTGCTGTAGAAACGAGTGTATACTGCCCTCTGGTGGTCACATTGAGAAATTACATTAACAGAATGCGTCAAAGCTAGACGTCATGGCATGGCAGCACTTCCGCTCAATTCTTTCAAAAATAAAAGCACGGGAATTTGAACAACAGACGAAATGGCGTAAATTATCTTGAAACGATCATCCTCTGTTCTCTTTTCGGTTTCTGCTTGCTTCATGAAACAACAACTTTGCGAGTTAATTCGAATGTCTATTATTGTTGCTGTTATCTATTACCCGTCTCTGACTGTGACGCTCACCTGTGATCGCTGAGGACATTAACTCTCACTGAAATGGACTGAAATATAATATTTGTACTTTTTTTTTTTTTTTTTTTACACAAGTACAGCGACCTTTTTTATGGCGAAACAACGTGAAACAAACACACGTGAGTATGTTTGATTTTTAGCCCTTATGGCAATCAAACTCTAAAGTTGAGGAAAGAAAAAAGTGTTAAGACAGCCACAAGTACATACAAGCACTTCCGGCAAACCTTTTCAAAATATAAACTTACAAAGTACGACTGTTATCAGTTAATTCACACGTATACGCAAAACATTGATGTATATTATATAAACTTTTATTCATATGAATAATTATACATCTATAAGAATTATATTAGCTCTCTTAAGCCGCATAGCTCTCAATAGCCGTTAGTGTGCTGCATGTTTAACGTTACGACAGTTGCACTCGTAATACGACAGGAACCAGTTTCCGCTTTACGGCAGCCCACCACTTCCTTTCACACCGGCGCTCTGTCGGGGATTTGCACCGTTAAAGGACCGGTTGGATTAAAAGGCCTGATAGTGTCACATCACACACGGTAAGATCGCAGTAAAATGTTTACGGGTTTGTGAGAAGCGGCCGTTTCCAGTCGTGTTTGTGGTTAAATCGCGGAGAGTCCCGTGAAGACGTTTGTAGCGGTCCACCCAGTTAGCTTAGCCTCGCTAGCGCGGCCACCTGGCAAGATGACTAGCGTAAGCATTAGCCACCCGTTAGCTAACTGAGTCAGACCGGTGTGACAGTTTAACTGGCGTTCATTTTAACTGGCGACGGTCCCAGATGTGTTGGAGGTGTGGCCTGGGAATCCCGTCAGGTGAGGGGTCCTCGGCCATGTCCGCTAACCAGGAAAAACATTCCGATCGCCCTGCTCATCGATCCAAGTCATGTATATGTATATTCATTTTGACGTGGCTTGAACACTACTATTCCACACGGAGATGCGGGGGGCTGCGACCTGCAAACCACTGTTCACCGAGCGCTACAGAGCACACGGCGACAGTGTAGGTGACTGTGTCGATGCCTGTCCAAAAAAACCCGCAACTGTCAATAAATCGTCCAAAAGTGCATGTTGTCAGTCTTATAACATTGTCGTGAATGTCTGTGCTCACAAACAACTCATGGGTGGAACAGTCCGAGGCATTTGTTCACGCCGAGCGGACCGAGAGCAGCGTAGAGACCGTTGTTAGCTGTGGCGGTGAGTGCGCAGCGTCCAGGTTAACTTGCGACACTTGTTATCATCGAGTATTTCTTTCATTCCACTCTACGTTCAAATGGTTACTTAAAGCCATCGTTCCCAGCCGTATACATCGTTACTAAGCTGTAAATAAGAATCCTGTTCTTAATTTGTTTGCCTGGTTAAATAAAAAAAAAAAAAAAAAAGCCAAGTCGATGTGAAAACTGTACAATGTCACACAGCCTGCTCGTCAAACAGTCTGCGGAGTATGTTGACATCCGGATGTCAACATACCCAGTGAGATACATGTCTGGGCTTTCCTATGAACCATAGTCGATGGTCGATACAGGTGTTTGTGTCACAGGTTGATCTGGGCGCTTCACGCTTTGCCGCAGCTGACTGACCTCCCGCTGAGTTCGGGCTGGATGTCAACATACTCCGCAGACTGTTTGACGAGTAGGCTGTATGACATTGTACAGTTTTCACACCGACTTGGCTTCAGCTTAGTAACGATGTATACGGCTGGGAACGATGGCTTTAAGTAACCATTTGAACGCAGAGTGGAATGAAAGAAATACTCGATGATAACAAGTGTCGCAAGTTAACCTGGACGCTGCGCACTCACCGCCACAGCTAACAGCGGTCTCTACGCTGCTCTCGGTCCGCTCGGCGTGAACAAATGCCTCGGACTGTTCCACCCATGAGTTGTTTGTGAGCACAGACATTCACGACAAAGTTATAAGACTGACAACATGCACTTTTGGACGATTTGTTGACAGTTGCGGGTTTTTTTTTTTTTTTTTTTTTTTGGACAGGCATCGACACAGTCACCTACACTGTCGCTGTGTGCTCTGTAGCGCTCGGTGAACAGTGGTTTGCAGGTCGCAGCCCCCCGCATCTCCGTGTGGAATAGTAGTGTTCAAGCCACGTCAAAATGAATATACATATACATGACTTGGATCGATGAGCAGGGCGATCGGAATGTTTTTCCTGGTTAGCGGACATGGCCGAGGACCCCTCACCTGACGGGATTCTCAGGCCACACCTCCAACACATCTGGGACCGTCGCCAGTTAAAATGAACGCCAGTTAAACTGTCACACCGGCACACATTTAACCCAGGATGATCCAACAGAAAGATCCGATCTCTTGCTTTGATATCACATAATGTATCAGTAATCTGTCTGTTATTACAGTCGAGATTATTTGTGTATTAGCCCGATCTGTTAGCATGTGACTTAACAAGTGAAGGTAACCCCATGCTAACGTTAGCCAGTGCTGCCAGATGTTGGTTAAAATGTACAAATATATCGATGTGTTTTGTGATGAGCTTGTTGGCCGAACATTTCTTCTGACTGAACAACATACACAGTCAGTGTAAACTCGTTAATGGCGTCAGAAATGAACCTGTTTACTCAGTTCAGTGTGATCATAATGGAGTTCTGTCCCTTCTGATGGCAGGCTTATTACGGATGAGCACAAAACGTTACATTTTAAAATCTGAAGCGTACAAATTCCTATTAAAGTCCCATACATCAGCTCCTACACTGCTTTAAACTGGCGTGTCAAGAAGAATAATTCGGCATCCACTAAATCCACAAAGTTGCTCTTATTCCAATGAAAACATGATTCCTTTTGTTATAACTCACAATAGTTAAAGGCAATGTGAACAAATGCTTTAGAGACTGGTGGTTTTACAGATTTCCCTATTAAGTGAAAACCTTACAGCTAAAATGTAGAGTTATCAAGCCAAAACAGATGGACATTTTTCTTTTTCTGGTCTCTCAAATGTGAAGATTTTCTAATCTTATCTGTTTTGCACCAATATCAAATGATTATGTCCAGGTTTCAGTGTGTTTGTCAAGTTGTTGGATACTCAGGGGTCGATGATGACTAGCCCACTGCGCAAGCTGATCAGTGCCTATTTGTTTTAGTGCATTGCTGGAGAAATCAGTGCTGCTTATTTGGCTGAGACCCTGTACATGTTAAAAAAAAAAAAAAAAAAAGGTGTAGATCGTGTGTTATACAACTGTCTGGACATATTTTCATGTAACTGTCTCCACTCTGACTTCAGGCCATGGCCAAGTTCAACGCCCCTGTGATCCAGGACAACCCATCCGGATGGGGTCCGTGTGCGGTCCCAGAGAAGTTTAAAGACATGCCCTACCAGCCTTTCAGCAAAGGAGACCGCCTGGGAAAGGTTTGTTTTTCAGACATTACCTCCTTATACGTGTATTAACTGGAAGAACCGAGTCGTCTTCAGTTTCATGACACAATTTTTTCCTCACGTTGTGTTTTCCCTCGGCCAGGTTGCTGACTGGACTGGAGCGACTTATCAAGACAAGAGATACACAAGTGAGTAAGACAGCTGTCCACCATGATGTGCCTCCACCTAAAGTGTGGTAATACAATAGGAAAATATAGACGGATGAAACGTCTGGCCACATTAATCACTGTTCAACATACTCCTTTAATGCATGCTGATCCTGTTGATCAGGCAGAAACACTGATCATTGTATTGTTTCAAGATGATTTCTGATGCAGTTATGTGATTATTTTGTCTTCAGATAAGTATTCCTCTCAGTTCGGAGGCGGCAGTCAGTACGCCTACTTTCATGAGGAGGATGAGACGAGCTTCCAGCTGGTGGACACCGCCAAGACGCAGAAGACGGCCTACCAGAGGAACCGCATGAGGTTTGCTCAGGTACGAAAAAACAGCGAACGCTCTCCTTCAACTTATGTGTCAGTGGATTTTTGAAGTCTTGAATGCGTTATGTTTTATTTTGACTAATATCATGATGTTTGTTTGAACAGAGGAACCTGCGCAGGGACAAGGACCGCAGGAACCTGACTCAGTTCAACATGCAGACGCTGCCGAAGAGCGCCAAGCAGAAGGAGAGGTGAGACTCTGTCGCAACTTTTAGACGACTTCCTGTGGCTCAGCACAAGGGAAGAAGAATCCTAGTACGAGATCAAATCTGCACGTTTTGTGTCGATGGCTGATCATGTTGCAAAGGCTTCAGTTTAACCTCGTGTTTGTGTCTTTTCAGGGATCGTATGAGACTGCAGAAGAAATTCCAAAAGCAGTTCGGTGTCCGTCAGAAGTGGGACCAGAAATCCCAGGTCTCCACTCGTTTATTTTTATTAGTTGATTTGAGCTGGAAAGAAACGAGAACATGTTAACATTTAAGAAGCTGGAATTCAGAGAATTTTGACTTTACTTTCATGAAGTTATTGCTCAAACTGTTTAATAGTTCATTAAAGTAGTTGGTGACTAATGTATTGTTGGTCGCAGTTCTACAAGACATGCATGAATCTTTAGGGATCAGTTTTGAGGGGAGGTCGTTTCTGATCCCAGGACTGTGAAAGAAGTTGTATTGAGGGTTTTGGGGAATAGTTCCTCCGTCCCTCATGATGTCCTTGTTGTTCAAGGCTCAGCTGAAGCCAAGAGACTCATCAGTGGAGGTTCGGAGCGACTGGGAGGTGAAGGAGGAAATGGACTTCCCCAGACTGATGAAGATGAGATACATGGAGGTGGCTGACCCTCTTGACATGTAAGTGAAACAGACCTGCTGTGTGTCATCGGATGTTGATCAGGAGGAAACACAGAAAGTGACGAGCATTTGTTTCCTGTTTCCTGCAGTGAGTGCTGCGGAGCTCTGGAGTACTACGATAAAGCTTTCGACCGGATCACCACCCGCAACGAGAAGCAGCTCAAAAGCATCAAGAGGATCTTCCACACCGTCACGACCACCGACGACCCCGTCATCCGCAAGGTCAGTCACACGATGAGCCAAACACATCAGGAACAGTCAGAAGTTTGTTTGGGTCTGTCTGTATGTTAACGGGTATTCTTTGTTGTATTTACAGCTGGCTAAGACTCAGGGTAATGTGTTTGCCACTGATGCCATCTTGGCCACCTTGATGTGCTGCACACGCTCAGTCAACTCCTGGGACATCATTGTGCAGAGAGTCGGCAACAAGCTGTTCTTTGATAAGAGAGACAACTCTGACTTTGGTGAGTCTTTGAGAGATCAACTTGTCTTATGATGTTGTTAAGGTGCCTGAATTTTCTGTATGACGCTCTGTTGCACGTTACCTCCCCGCTGTGCTGCTCTAACATCTGTAATGGCTCCTCTCAGATTTGCTAACTGTGAGCGAGACTGCCAACGAGCCACCGCAGGATGAAGGCAACTCCTTCAACTCTCCTCGCAACCTGGCGATGGAGGCCACATACATCAACCACAACTTCAGCCAGCAGTGTTTACGCATGGTAAGGAGGCGCACGAACACGAAGACATGAAGGTAGAGATCACTGAAACCGCGTTTATTTAATGGAGCTTTATTTTCCTTTGTTCAGGGTGGAGAGCGGCACAAGTTTCCTAACCCCAACCCATTTGTGGAGGAGGACATGGACAAGAGTGAGGTGGCATCTGTAGCCTACAGGTGAGACTCTGAACCCTGCTGGTTAGTTTACAGTCACCTCGTCGTCGTGTCCAGTGTCACAATGACATCTGTAAGTCTACTTCCTGTCAGGCTCACGGCTTGTTTTTGTATTTCAGGTACCGTCACTGGAAGCTTGGGGAAGACATTGATCTGATCGTCCGCTGTGAGCACGATGGAGTGATGACCGGTGCCAACGGAGAAGTGTCCTTCATTAACGTCAAGACCCTGAACGAGTGGGACTCCAGGGTAAGAGGACGCATGAGGGGAATCCAAAAACACATTACCAGGCCTGAAAACTCAATCTGTATTCAAATGTTTTTCTTATCCTCGTCAAACCCTTCACCTTTAGTGTTAAAATGTTACGGATCTGTTGAAAATCTTTTGTTGCTCTGTTTGTCGTCAGTATTGTAACGGAGTGGACTGGCGTCAGAAGCTGGACTCTCAGAGAGGAGCGGTCCTGGCCACCGAGCTGAAGAACAACAGCTACAAACTGGCCCGCTGGACCTGCTGCGCCATGTTGGCTGGATCAGAGTACCTCAAACTGGGGTGAGGAACAAACGAGGGATTCTCAGACTCTATAAATGGCAGATTTCAGGAGATGTACAGATGGAGGACAGATCATTGTCCTAGCATTTAGCTTTAGCAACAGCTCCACCTTGTAAAAAGGATTGCAGTCTACTGTCATACTGCTATTCTCACACTGAGGTAGACTGTCATACTGCTATTCTCACACTGAGGTAGACTGTATGGTGGTACGCAGGCTCCCTCTAGTGGTTCGCAGAGGAATCCCAGAAATATTTGTAAAAATTAAAAAGGTTTGTTTAAACACATTCTATTGGGATAGTCTACAAAATTTGAATCTTAATACTTGAGATGAGCTGTTGAGTGTTGGGAAGGTGTTTTTTCACATTTCACCCCTGTTCTGTCACCTTGATAGTAACAAAAAGCACAACAAAGTTTTTAACTGACGTCTGCATCGCTGTCGGACAGGTACGTGTCTCGGTACCACGTGAAGGACTCTGCTCGTCACGTCATCCTGGGCACCCAGCAGTTCAAACCCAACGAGTTCGCCAGCCAGATCAACCTGAGCATGGAGAACGCCTGGGGAATCCTCCGCTGCGTCATCGATATCTGCCGCAAGCTGGACGAGGGCAAGTACCTGATCCTCAAGGACCCCAACAAGGTGAGTCGTCACTGTTTCTCCTCATGCTTTGTGCTGCAAAGATTCATGCAGGAAAAAATCAGACGCAGGTGTGAAATGTTGAGCTAACGAGCCGATGCTTCTTTTTATTTGTTCAACAGCAAGTGATCCGGGTGTACAGCCTGCCTGATGGAACCTTCAGCTCCGACGAAGAGGAGGAAGAAGAGGAAGATGAGGAGGACGAGGAGGAAGAGGGTGAGCTTTAGTTCTCATGAGTTAAATGAAAAAAGGTTTGCGATCCTGTGCCAGAGTGTTGTTTAACTTAAGCTAACAGCAATTTCAAATTCATCAACTGCATCAAACTGTTGTTCACGTCACTGCTGGTGGATTTATCAGATTAATATTCTTCTTTTATAAATTTCTAAATCCTGTTTTCTTTTGTGTTTTCTCTTCTAGACGAAGAGAACTGAAGTGTGGAGTCGCCCCCCGGAGACGAAAGCAGCCTTCACCATACATAAACAATTTAATTCCTTTGACATTCAATAAAGACAACAGATTGGCCAACTGACTTTATTCCTGTTGTGCTTTGTTTTTGCTTAAGATCGTTCATTTCTGGACAGTACAAAAGTCCAAACATGGGTTGGAAAATCATTTGATCATGAAAGCTGCTTCAAGTGATGCAGCTTACACATTAGCAGCTGCAGACAGGGTTGTGTGTGATTATGTTGAAATGCAGACAGTTCCAAAACATACGGCCTCAGATCAGATGATACGATCACAAAATCAATCATTGACCTTTGACCTAGGCGGCTCTGGTAACACGTACACTTATGGGCATCCTTGTGTTCGAACATGGTGTTCATTATAGACAAACTGACAGCACAGAAGTCTAATAATAGAACACCACTCGGGTTCAGAACGGGGAGGCCCTTCCTCCCAATCACGCCCCTCCAGGTATCTCCGTCATTGCCGACGTGCGCGTTTAGTAGGACCATGGAGTCCCCGTCCCCCCGGAGCCCCATGCAGGGCCCCAGCCAGGACCTCCAAGAAGGCCGCATACTCCGAACTGCCGTTCGGTGCATTTGCACAAATGACAGCCACAGTTTTCCCCCAGCCCTTAGGCGTAGGGAGGCGACCCTCTTGTCCACCGGGGTAAACTCCAACACGGCGATGCTCAGCTGGGGACTTGTGAGTATCCCCACACCCGCCAGGCGCCTCACGCCTTTGGCAACTCCGGAGAAGAATAGTGTCCAGCCCCTATCCAGGAGTTTGGATCCAGAGCAAATGCTGTGCGTGGAGGCAAGCCCCACCAGATCCAACTGGTAACGCTCCACCTCCCGCACCAGCTCTGGCTCCTTCCCCCCAAGAGAGGAGATGTTCCATGTCCCCAAAGTCAGCCTCTGCCACCCAGGTCTGGGTCACCGAGGCCCATCACCACCACTGCCACCCATGTGGCAGCGCACCCGACCCCAGCGGTTTCTCATTCGGGCTGTGCCCGGCTGGGCCCTGTGGCAGACCCAGCCACTAGGCGCTCGCTCACAAGCCCTCCGTCTGGGCCTGGCTCCGGACGTGGGCCCCGGGGTTCCTCCAGGCAGGGTCTCTTCCCTCGCACCTCTGTTTTTCATGCGGTCTTTGTGAACCATACTTAGTCTGGCCCCTCACCTGAGACCAATTTGCCTTGGGAGACCCTACCGGGAACACATGGCTCCTGACAGCCTAGCTCTCAGGCTCATTGGGACACGCAAACCTCTCCACCACGATAAGGTGATGTCATCATGCTTTGATAACAGCGTAATAAAAATCAGTTCCCTCTGTGTTCTATATTCTTATATTCTGTCCCTTTACACAAGTACCAATTCCTTATCGCTTTTTTTTCCCCTAAAAATGTCAGAACATATCTCCCCAGCAGAGGTCACACAGGAGAGGTTAAAAAACACCCTTCAGGATGAACTCCTTAACTGAGTTCTTACCTTTGTTTTACAGCCCTCTGTATCATATTAATGTTGCACAATATTTATTAGATTACATATGCAAAAACAACATATCAAAATAATAGAGGGACATTAGAGAATTTCCTTCACATCTGCCTTTATCATATCTATCAATAAAACCAGAACTCCTAAACTAAAAGCAACGTCCCACCATTAATGCTTGTTGATGGCAACAAAAACTCTCAGAATAACCAAAGATTGCCCAGAGAAGTTCTTGTTTGGATCTCTTTTTCCCTGTCTGAATACTTTAAGATAGTAATCCCATGGAAACGGACAGAAATAATTTACACCATTTCCCTTTGCATAGAGAGCTATGACTGCACTTCATTGTTCAATCCTGTGTTGTATAATGACAATAAAGCTTGATCGTGGTTGATTGGATGCTACATTTTCAGCTCCGATATTCAAGATACACACTACAGAACGAGGTCAGCACCATTTAATAAATGTGTATGAAGGTCACTATTACCCTCTTAATGTATTGTTGGAGTTCACCTGCTCCACCCGTGTTCAGGATGTGAAGAAGTTCAGCCAGAGACAAAGATAGAGTTAAGCATGCTATTTTATTGAACAAAGATCTTTGGAGACGTCACTTACAGAGTAAAAGTCTGCTACAGGCCGTGGCCAAGTGAGATCTGATTAAAGAAAGAAATACACACATTTATGTGAGATTCCTATCTTACATAAATGTGTAAGGGAGGTCTCTAGTACTTTGCTATTGTAGGGTGTTTGTCTCAGTATGCTCCCTGCTATCGTGCACAGCTGCGTTGTTTCGATAGAGAGTACAACCACCTGTGGGAGTGAGATTGGGCCCCTTCCTGAGTTCGCCTGTATCGTGGGGGTCTCTTCTTGGAATTAAAGCAGAAGTATCTGCCCTTGAAGTGTCTTCCCTTTGGATGCACTCTGCAAACTATGCACGATGAGTTAAACCATACTTGGGACAAACAGGCCTAGTTACACATCATTACGGCACACAAGCAGATTAAAGCATATCAGCGAATAATATATCATGTGGCAATATTGCTGTACTGCTGTGATAGAGAGTTGGAACGTAAATTCCACAGTATGAAGCTCCTCATCTAAAGATAGACGCCTTCAAACAAAAAAGAATCATGAACGCAAGACATTTTACTGTTACTTTTAAAATCTGTTTATTACATTAATTAATTAATTAATTAATAATAATAATAATACATCGGTTTTATATCGCGCTTTCTGGGCACCCTAAGACGCTTTTACAAAAGAACACAAACACACAAACACATACAGATACTTAAAAAAAAAACAACAAAAAAAAAGAGAGAAAGAGAGAGGGTGGAAAATGATTTGTCAGGTGATGTTGAAGAGATGGGTTTTGAGATGACTTTTGAAGGACGGCAGTGAATCAGAGTAATTGTGTTAAATGTGTGCTCAGAGTTAAAGCTCATTTGGATTTACTTACATTAATACATTTTTTTTTATCTCGACAGCGATACAGAATAGAGTAAGGTACATGTTTAAATGGGTGATACAGACAATGAGGCAAGATTACATTATAAATTTAAAGCACTGCAACAATAGAACACTTCAAAGACAAAGCTAAACAGGTACACTGTTCCCTCACATGAAATGTATAGTTATGTAAAACCAAAAATGAAACATTTAACCCAGTTGCTGGTATGAATTGACGATTTGACGACATGTATATCTTCAGATCAGTAAACAAATTATTTACATTAAGTGGCTACAAATGGCAGCTCTTAGCTCAACAGCAAACATATTAATATTTATTTTCACATACAGTGTTTATCAGTTAAAGCACGTATTACAAAATGTCATGTGCACATACTAAAGTAATCTTAATTGAAAAAAGTGACATTATATAAACAGACATTCTGGCGATATAATCATTTAAAATATGACAGTGAAATTTTTAACTTCATGAGAATCTAAACTAATAAAGTATCTCCAAAATATACGCTTGAATGATTGAGGATGATCGGTGATTTATGTAAAATGGATCTAAACACTGTTCATAGATTTGCAAATTGTGAATGTTGCCAAAAATACAGGACTGTCACTCTCTTCTTGATCTCCCTCACTGGATCAAATGGATTGTCCAGAGCAACGCGTTTTTTTCTTTGATGTTGGCAGAACTTTGAACAAGGGATCATGAAACTTTTGCCACTTGTGGACCTCTAGACTTCAAACATCTTGATTGTCATAAGAATACAGCTAACCAAAATCCAGCAAAGTGAGACTGGAATGTTGTCTGACGCTGATCAGTGATTTACAGGTAGTAGGGTTGTCAAAAGTATCGATACTCAAAAAAGTATTGATACTAAAATGTTGTATCCGGATACGATCGAATACCCCCGATGCCGAGCTGCCGACGCTGCGTCCTTCTCACTTTCTGCCTTCACACACACAGCAGCAGGCCCCTCCCCCTCACCGTGACGTGCACAATAACAACAGAGCATGATGGCCAGTGCTGCTGCAGGAGATCCAAACCAACCAGGTTTGGTTGAAAATGAAAGAGGGAAAAGTGTTGTTTGGAGGTATTTTGCCTTCGAGCCTGACGTGTACGGAAAGCCGAAGGACGCGGATAGGCCTGTGTGCAAACACTGCTACAAGGCGGTGGCGACCAAGTCAAGCAGTAGGCTACTTCAAACTTGGCGAAACATCTTAAGGACCGACAGCCTGGCCTTTACAGTGAATTTCGACAGGTTAGTGTCTTTCGTTTCAAACTTACCTATTACTGATGTTATCGTGGCCGGTGGCCCGCATTAATGTTGGCCGTGTTATGATTAGCCATTAGCCGCAGCTAGCAATTAAAGGCTGAGGTCACGTTAATGATTATAAATAACGTAAATAAATAAATAAATCTGGCACGTAGTATGCCCATATTACGTTAATTGACACAGTGTCAGTATAAATAAGCATAGAGTTAATAAGTTTACATAAATGTTGGTGACTGAAAGGTGTTATTTTCTCTCTTGAAGACCCAGAATGAAGCAGAGAAAAGTCGACCTGCAACCAAACAGCAACACACACAGCCGACTCTACCATCTGTTTATTTTTTGCACTACCTCAGACCTGAAACTTGTTATCATAGTTGCAGTTTCTTTTTGCACAACTGTTATTTATTATAAATATTTAACCTGTGGTTCTGTTAATTTTTACATGTTGCATTTTTCTTGTTAATAAAAATATTTCTGTTAAATTTGGGGGTCTTTGTTTTTATCCTTGTGTATCGAAAATGGTATCGAGTATCGAATATTTTCCTGAGTATCGGTATCGAGTTGAAAATTTTAGTATCGTGACAACCCTAACAGGTAGACCACATTTTCAGACACAATCTATTCACATTAATCAGTGTGAATAAATCAGAGTTGCCCCAACTGCAATGGCCGCTATCACAATACACACAACTATTTTGTTTTCCATCCAGAGAGAATTAACCATCCTCATTTGGAAGCTTTCCTTCCTCTTGACCGCCTTCTCTGGATCAGATGGATTGTCCAGAACAGCATGTTCATTCTTTGATGGTGGCAGAACATTGCTGAGGGATTCATTTTTCTTGATCACCTTCTCTGGATCAGATGGATTGTCCAGAACAGCATGTTCATTCTTTGATGTCGGCAGAACTTTGCACAGGGATTCATTCTTCTTGATCGCCCTCTCTGGATAAAATGTCTTGTCCAGGACGGCTCGGTGTTCCTCTGATGTCTTCTGACCTTTACACAGGGAGTCATGGATCTTCTTCCATGAGGCCATCTGTGAGCTCAAAAGTTCAGCTCTGGCTCTGATGAACTGAGAGAATTCAGTCTCGCTGCCTTTGGACAGACTGTAGCCATCCTTAAAGAGGAAGAAGATATCCATGCCAAGGAAAAGAGCATTGGTTGCAATGAAACCTGCTCTGGCTGCCTTAGAAAGGGCAAGAGGCCCTTTGACTGCCGCCATGGGCACTTTACTTAATGCTGCACCTTTCTTCGCTACCACTCCTCCAGTACCATTCAAAATCTTTAAGGCAGAGCCAGCATCAGCAATGAAATCAATACTTTCTCTAATTACCTTAATTTTTTTTATCACTTTGCATATTTCTGTAATCACATCTATCTCATATGCCTCCATTTTAGTGATTTGTTTACTGATGACCTCCTCCAGACAACCCTGGAGACTCTGAACATCCTCCATGAAGCTCTGGAAGACTTCACTGGCTTTCTTTTGTTGTGTACGGTTTACTCCCATCTCTGTGATGGTGGTGACAATAGTGTTTAATGCGCTGACTCCTCCCAGCGCTGCCCCACCTATTGTCAGACCAAGAGACACTCCTGCTGTTACAGGAATTAATGCAAAACCAACAATGGAAATCACACCTCCAACTGCCCCCACTGAGCTGCCTGCCACACTGGAGATCTTTGCCCCCTTATTCATCCTGTCTAGCTGAACAGCCCTCTTCTCCAGGTCTGTTAGAAACTGCTGCATTCTGGGTTGGCGCTCTTTGAACTCATTGATGAAGCTGGAACATGAAACATCCTGGAACAAGAACACCAGTCTGAAGTTCTGGTCCATCCTGATGAAGAGAAGGGACAAAATTAATCTTGATTGCTATGCAACCCCTCAGTTCTTTGACCAACCAACATTAAGAGCATTATAGCTATGAAAAAAAAAAAGATGTAAAGCGAATCAGAATCAGAATCCTTTTATTGTCATTGCACAAGTGTACAACAAAATTCTAGACAATATCTAGACAATAAACAGATATCTTCTGTCCTTGATAAAGTACATGACAAATGATGATATTTTTTATTTTGTATTGGTTTTAAATTTTTCCCATTTCATAATGTCTACATTAAAGGTGGGGTATGGGATCTGCGAAACGCCAGCAGATTTTGAAAATACACGACTCAAATGGTCCTACCCCCTCTCCTTCAACGCTGACTCTGACTCCATCCATTCCAAGTACATGGACGCGCATCATGTACGAGCGCGAACACAGATGCGCGAGACCTTCGCGCATCTGTGTTCGCGGAATGATGTTAGCTCACAACTGCGAACTGTGCTGTGTGTAAGGGATAGCCTTATCCCCTACACACATGAAGCAGCCAGGAAGCTGGCTCGCTGTGTGTAGCGACACACAAGCGGCGAGTCTGAAAGGCACAGGCGAAAGCAAAGACTACATATTGGGGGACAAAAACATCGTCTCTGATACGGGACTGCTGTGTGTTAGCAGCTAAAGTTACTAAACAGACACAAATAAACCGTTAGCCTGTGGCTACAGCCAGCTGCTAACGTCACCTCCCGGATAACAGGTTGGGCTTTTGGTCCCGTATATAAAGGGACATATTTCTAACTATCTGGTTTCAGACTAAAGGACCGTGGAAAATGCGCATTCTGTAACTATTCAGTGTTACACAGCGGTGGACTAAGTTACATGTTAGCAGCTAACGCTACTTTGCAAGTTAGGTCCCAATTCAAGTTGAAGCTGCCTCCATGAGCCGAACGCGTATCCGATGTTTATTTTGGTGCCGGTCCGGCTTTGGTTGGAATTTCGTTTCGACTCGCAGCTTGCCGCTGATAAAACCTTTGTTTTCTTCTTAGTATGACTTTTAAGTGGACTTTGTGTGGATTAGCTAGTTAGCTCGCTCCAGCAGCTACGGCAGGATGACAACAAACAGAAGCAACATGCTCTGGGTCACGAGCTTTGAGTACGTGCACGAAGGGGACATGCGCGGGGAGCGAGGGGGGTGCAGTACGACCGTTTGACGTACTTACTGTCCAATGCCTCTCGGTGGTTCTGGAAATCATTGGCTGGAGTTTTTCGAGCCCTGCCTGTTCCACAGATGATTGACTTGTTTAATTAACAAGTAACAACAATTAATTTAATTAACTTCTAACTCAGTGGCCGTAAGTGGGTTATGATAAGGATTTCAAGTAATTTTGCAAAAATGGCCAAAAAAGAGAATTCCATACCCCACCTTCAAACACATGTTAAGAACTGTATCACATTGCATTGTATCGTATATAATTGCACCAAATCGTTCCGTATTTAAAATGTATCGTCCCTGAATCGTACTCGTAGCCCATGTATCTACATGTATATCAAATCGTCTCATGAGGGAGAGATAAACACCCCTAAGAATTAGTTAACACTGGTCAGATGGCAAAGTTTTTGATGTTTTTGCTTGTATGGTGTGTGTGTGTGTGTGTGTTTGTTCACATTAAGCCGGGTGAATAACATCAACAGCCAACCCGAACTTCTAAAGTTGGGATTACGGAGTGACAAGACGTTACAGCTGAGTTTTTTTGCTCACACGAGATACCGGCAGACATAGTCAGGATGCAGATTGCAGCAAACAAAATTGTCAGGGACAGCTGCATTCTGCTCATCACGGAGATGTGGCTTCACCCGCTTGTCCCGGTCACGGCTACTGAACTAGCAGGTCGCACAGCACATCGGCATGACAGGACCAAAGACTCCGGTAAGAGCAGAGGAGGGGGGCTATGCATCTACGTCAACAACAGCTGGTACACCAACACTAAAACTGTTGCCAGTCACTACTCTTCAGACCTGGAGTATGTTACTGTAAAAATGCAGGCCCATCTACCTTCTACGGGAGTTTAATGTTGTCATGCTACCTGCTGTTTACATACCACCAGTGGCTGATGCTAGCTCGGCTCTCGGACTGTTACATGATACCATTAGCAGTCAACAAAGCACGTACCCTGAGGCTGTGCACATCATTACTGGGGACTTTGATCATGCAGACTTGAAAACTGTTCTCCCTTAATTCCACCAGCACGTTAAGTGTGCAACTAGGGGAGAAAACACTCTGGACAAGGTTTACTATAATATCAAGAGTAGCTACAGGGCTAAGCCACTACCACACCTGGGCCAGTCTGACCACCTGTCCTTGCTGTTAATCCCAGCATACACCCCCCTCATGAAAAGACTGTTAAAATCTGGCTTGAGGACACCTCTCAACAGCTCCAGGATGCTTTGAGAGAATAAATTGGGACATCTTTGAACAGCAGGACCTGGAGGATTACACTTCATCCGTTCTGAGCTATATCAAGTTCTGCATGGACACTGTTACCATCGACAAGCAAATCCAGGTCTATCCAAATCAAAAGCCCTGGATGACTGGAGAGGTCAGGTCCCTGCTGAAGGAGAGAAACAATGCCTTCAGATGTGGTGATGGGGCACAGTACAGTGCTGCCAGAGCTAGCCTGAGGAGAGGCATCAGAGAGGCCAAGACAGCATACCAGTTGAGGATAGAGGAACATCTCAGCAGCAACAACACAAGGCAGGTGTGGCAGGGGGTGCAGCACAGCCTCACAGTGGCTGATGGAGATGCCTCGCTGGCGGAGGAATCTTCTTCGCTCGCTTTAAGGCGGAACAACCGAATGCAGCCACATTACACCCCTCAAACCGTGACAACATCCTCATGATGGAGGAACATGAGGTGCGGCGCACACGGGGGGGGATGAACCCAAGGAAAGCTGCTGGACCTGATGCCGTACCTGGATGTGTACTGAAGACCTGTGCCGACCAGCTGGCTGTTGTCTTTACCAGGATCTTCAACCAGTCCCTGTTCCAGTACACTGTCCTGCCTTGTCTGAAGTCCTCCTCCTGCATTGGACTCTCACCAGTTTGCTCACAGGGCTAAGAGATCTACAGAGGATGCTATTGCAACAGCCCTCCACACTGCTCTGAGACACCTAGAGCAGCAGCGGAGCTATGCAAGGCTGCTATTTGTTGATTTTAGCTCTGCGTTTAACACCATTCTTCCCCACAGACTGGTGTCTAAACTGACGGGGCTGGTACTGTCTTTCTCTATCTGCCACTGGATCCTGGACTTCCTGACAAATCGCTCTTAGAGGGTGAGAGTGGGCTCCCACCTCTCAGCATCCATCAGCATCAGCACCGGCTCCCCACAGGGCTGTGTGCTGAGCCCCCTACTCTACACCCTCTACATTCATGATTATACCCCTGCTTACTCCAGCAATACCACTATTAAGTTTGCAGATGACACCACAGTAGTGGGACTCATTTCTGAGGGGGATGAGTTTGTCTACAGGGCTGAGGTGGAGCAGCTGACCTGGTGGTACAGGGACAATAACCTGGACCTTAACACAACCAAGATGAAGGAGCTGATTGTGGACTTCTGGAGGAAGAAAAAACGGAAAGCATCCAACCACAGTGCATCAGCGGGGACTATGTGGAGAGGGTCTCTGACTTCAGATTCCTGGGCATCCAGATTGAGGAGGACCTGTCTTGGAGTGCGAACACCTCAGTGGCTATCAAGAAGGCACAGCAGAGACTTTACTTTCTGAGACTCCTCAGAAAGAACCATCTGTAACAAAAACTGCTTGTGTCATTCTATCTTTGCTCAATAGAGAGTGTGTTGACATATTGCATATGTGTGTGGTCAACTGCACAGCAGCAGAGAGGAAAGCACTCCAGAGGGTCATCAACACTGCCAAGAAGATCACGGGCTGCTCTCTCCCCTCAAAAGCTCAAAACATCCTCAGGCACCCGTCACACCCCAGACATGAACTCTTTGAACTGCTGCCCTCTGGCAGAAGATACAGGTCAATAAAATGCTTGACAAACAGGTTCAAGAACAGTTTTTATCCAAGAGCAATAGTGTCGCTGAATGCAATTAAGGCATGAAAAAATCTGGTGATTGTGCAATAACTTGAATGATATGGTGTTTGTGAGGTGTGTGCTTGGTATTTTTGTTTTTATTTATCTATTTTTATCCTAGTATTAATGTTTTTATGTTTTTATCTTTGCACTTTCATAATTTGCACTAATAAGGAGTTGCATCTCAATTTCGTTGTACAATGTACAATGACAGTAAAGATCTATCTAAATAATAACAATAATAATAATTATAATAATAATACATATATTTTATATAGTGCTTTTCAGGATAAACAAGGACACTTAACAGGTTCAAAAGCAGAAAAATGAAATGGTGAGTGTTTTGAAGGTAGTTAGGTCTGTACAGTCTCTGATGTATTTGGGTTGGGAGTTCCAGAGGGAGGGGGCAGCTACTGAGAAGGCTCTGTTGTGTATGTGTATAAACATGTAAAACATAATGTAATATATTACCCCGAACAAACCTACATGGATAATATTTATCGATAATACTCACCTGATTTTGTCAAGCTGATTAATGTGATCAAGCATCCTTTGTATTTCATCTTCAGTCAAATCCACATCAAGGTCCACCACAGTTTCTGTAGCTGTTCTCTGGAAACGTGGTCTAAAAGGGAAGAATCACTTTTAATGCCTTGTATGTTGACAACCTGTAGAGTTTTGGCCATATGATATTATTTATATAAACATATAATAATAGTAATAATAATAACTTTATTTGTATAGCACTTTTAAAAACATGGTTTACAAAGTGCTTTGACAGAACAAAGCAAGAAAACAATTTACAATTACAAAGGACGATAAAATAAATTGCATGAAATAGTTGAAATAACAGAGGTAATGATACAAATGAATAAAGTAGGTGAAATAATAGAAATGGATTAAATAAAGTAGGTGAAATAAAAGAAATGGAATAAATAAAAAAAAATAAGTAGAACAGAACTCGACGGTTGGAGTGAAAATAAACATAAAGGGACCACATCACATAAAGGCAAGTCTATAAAAATGGGTTTTAAGAAGTGATTTAAAATAATTTACTGTTCCTGCAAGCCTTATCTCCTCAGGCAGCGTGTTCCAAAGTCGAGGGGCTTATGACGAAGGCACGATCACCTTTAGTTTTTAGTCTCGACTTTGGAACGGTTAAGCGGGCCCCGCCTGAGGATCTAAGGCTGCGAGCTGGCTCATAGGGAATTAAAATATCTGTAATATAGCTTGGAGCCAGACCTGAGCGTGCTTTAAAAGTGATCAGTAAAATCTTAAAATCAATTCTAATACAGACAGGGAGCAATTGGAGGGAAGCTAATATTGGAGTAATGTGTTGACGTCTGTTAAAACCAGTTAGAAGTCTAGCTGCTGAATTCTGTACCAGTTGGAGACGAGACAGTAGCCCCTTTTAGATAGAAAAGGTGGCACATTTGCAGCAAGGTAAAGGCTGCAATGTGCCACCTTGTCTGTCTAAAAAGGATGTGTAATATTCCTCCTTTTCAAAAAAGCCACCACTTTTCCGCCTTTGGTAGGCGTAAACATATGACGTGACGTGAAGCAGGAAGTTGGGCGTGAAGAGAAGCAGGTCAAATTTGTCTTCAAAATAAGAGCTTTACATTGCACCCCATCGGAGTTTAGAACTGGGTTCTTAGCGGGGGGCTTTTAATTTGAAAGTAGCGACCGCTATTAGCTCGCCGCTACAACAACAAGCGGACAACCGAGACAGCTACAGAGAGCGAGGAGACGCTAGCATCTCCCGGATCTCAGCGGCTTTCCAGCTGCTCATCTTCGTGGATGAAGTGACGAACTGACTGCTGTGATCAGCTGTTTCCTGGTTTTAAAACTCCCGGCTGTGGGTGCGCAGCAGTGCACGTCATCCACACCTCCGCCCATCTCAGCATTTGCCACCACATTGCCGCCTCGGATTTACAGCAATGGAGGCGCAAATAAGTGTAACGTTACCCTCCGAGGGGCAAAATTGGCGGACCAAAACAGACCACCAATTTACCGCCTTCTGTCTAAATCCGCGGAGCGAGCCACCAAAAGGACGGCAAGTTGGTGGCTTACTGCCCAGAATAAAAACGGCTAGAGATTTCTGGATTTATGCCGGAGAGAAGGGAGTTGCAGTAATCTAGTCTGGAAAAGATTAATGCGTGAATTACTTTTTCCAGATCGGGGGGTGTGAGCATGTGTTTTATTCTACAAACAGAGCGTAGTTGATAGAAGCAGGGCTGGACAAGTTTATTAACATGAGGGATGAATGTCAGCTCTGAGTCAAAATGTACACCTAGGTTTCTTACAGTGGGTTTTATGTTGACGGAGAGGGGACCAAGGGCTTGCTGATAATGACTAATATTGTTTGGGGGGTGAACAATATGATTTCTGTCTTGGTGTTAAGAAATTTTGGGCCATCCAACTATTAATATCTTTAAGACAGTCTAAAATAGCAGCCAGGCTTCCAGGGTCACCGGGCCTCAGCGGAAGGGATATTTGTGTGTCGTCTGCATAGCAATGGAACTATACATTACGGTGTTTAATAATCTGGCCAAGTGGGAGCATATACATAGAAAATAAAATCGGGCCTAAAATAGAACCTTGCGGTACACCACAGGTAATCGTAGTTGTAGTTGAGGAATAATTACCTGTGGTGACCGAGAAGGTTCTGTCTAAAAGGTAAGAATAAAACCAACTAAAAGCAGTATCCTTGATGCCGACCCAGGTTTTCAGGCAGTCTTATAAAATTGCATGATCAACAGTGTCGAAAGCTGCACTTAAATCTAAAAGGATTAAAATTGCGCTCTCTCCCCTATCGGCTACCAAAAGAAGGTCGTTGGTTACCTTGAGGAGGGCAGTTTCTGTACTATGTAAAGCTCAAAAACCTGACTGGAAGTTCTGAAAGATCTTGTTGTGAGACATAAAAGATAAAAGTTGCTTAGAAACTACTTTTCCTAGGGAGCTGTTAATAATCATTAAAATACTGGGTCCAACAGGGTCGACAGGGGCGGGCCCGAATGGCCAGCCTGTTCCAGGCCCAACCGGCCGGTGGTTGGAACGTTTTTCTTTTACCCCATAAATCGGCCGCAGGTGACACAGAGTTGAACGTCAGACTGGGTCAATCTAATATTTTGCATATTAAGGGGGGATACGATCCTTGTTTCTATTGAAATGTGATTGGCTCAGTCAGTCATTAAACCTAGGGCTGCTCGATTATGGAAAAAATCATAATCATGATTATTTTGGTCAATATTGAAATCACGATTATTTAAACAATTATTTCTGAGTTTGGAAACATGATGCATTTATCAGCGTTTCTCACCAAAAAACCCCCACTTTGTTTGTGGTTTATTTTGAAAAGTGACCGGATGTTATGTTGTTGTTTTGGTGCGTGACTTCCTGTCAGCTATGTGCTAAATTCGGCTTATTGCTACGTCGTGGCTCCGATCCGCCAGTAATAAAAGTCCGTAACTACTCCGGAGGGCTCTGGACTGTCGGAGCTGGGACGGAGCAGATACGCTGCGCAGCGGACCTGGTGGAAGTTAACACACAGACTAAAGTGAAACCTATCAGCTCTGCTGCTGTGGCCGAGCTGTAACGAAGCGCACAGCATCCAGTCAGCATGGCTGCGCTGAATGCTTTGGGGAAGGGATTGAACTGCGCATGTGCGTCTCTTTCAGAAAATCTCTAGGCCTACTGTACAACGAAAAATGCCAAATAAATCGTTTCAACTCAATTATATTAGTTTGGAGATTGTTTGACCCAAAAATCGAAATTACAATTAAAATTCGATTAATTGCACAGCCCTAATTAAACTGTTACTTTCTTATTTAAAAAAAGAGGAACGGGATAAATTCAAATTAGCAAACATGCTAAAAAGAAAGAAGCCGATACAAGCGGGTCGGCTTGTAATTTTCAGGCCCGTTTAGAACTCTAGTTTGCGTTTTTGGATGTGTTCAGGGCACACAGAACCAGGCTTTCCGCCGATCTGATCGGCCGATATTTTGTAGTTTGTGCAATTTGTGAGATCGGCCGTAATGTCTTAATTCACCGATCTGATCAGTGACGTCATTCTCGTGTTGAAACTTTTTGCAGATGCTCCCACTGCATAGATTGCAGATGGCTTGTGTTTTATCTGTCTCATTTACTCCGAAGAAGTTCCAGGGCACCAACATGTTTGTTTGCTAGCTAATGAGTCAAGATTCAAAAAACTTTATTGTCCGTCACATAGTGACAGGGCTCAAAACATAAACGCCACAAAGACATAAAACACACATTTAAACCAATGAGACGTGATTGTTTTGCTTTTAACAAACACACAAAGCATACAGCTCTTTTACACTTATCATTAAACACACACACACACACTAGTTTTGCTTGTTAAAAAAAACATAGTGTGTGAGTATGAGTATTCATAGTATGTGTGAGCATATGTACTTCAATACACTCTACTGACTGACTAATCTGTGTGTGTTGTGTTTAATATCATTAGATTGTTTTTATACTGCAAATAAAGTATTCGTGTTAAAATTACAGTTCCACTTACGTCCGTCATGCAATCGGAAAAAAAGGCCTCTCCAAACCAAGCTCCCAGGCTGAATTTAAACCCTAGCCCGCCTCTGAGTGTCAATAACCTCTTTAAGAAACTTTGTGGGGATAAAATCAAGGCTGCAAGTAGCTGGTTTCATTTGTGATATGACTTTCGTTAAAAAGGGCAGTGAAACCGGTTCCAAGCAGCTAAAATAACAATGGATGACCCTGCTGGTCTGTAAAATTCGGTCCGGGTGGATGATGTTTGCCTGATATCATTTACTCTATTTCTAAAATAATTTAAGAAGTCCTCACACCTTTCTTGAGAGGCATCGATGGAAGGAGGAGAGGAGGTGGAGGTTACTGACTCTATAACTTTAAATAAAATTCATGGGTTGGAGTGATTAGCTAAAATTAATTAGAAAAGAATGAAGTTCTCGCTTCTTTAACTGCTTTTTGATAATTTGTCATGGCATCTTTCCAGGTCTGATAAAACACGTGTAAGCCTGTCTTTTTCCATTTTCTTTCATTTCTCCTGCAGTCTCTTTTCATTGAGTGAGTGTAGTTATTTAGCCAGGGTTGCAGTGCTCTGTTGTGTTTTTTTGTTTTTGTAGGGGGCGATGACGTCCAGGGCAGACTGACAGGAGTGGTTAAAAAAGGAGACCAGCTCCTCTGTGTTAAAATAAGAGTTAAAAGCAGTTAAAGAAGCTCTAAAAAGCTCTGAAAACTTGCTAGCTGAGCTGATGTTAAAAACCCGGCCGTGGACTGATGCGCTGTGATTAAAAGGTGTTTGGGATAGAATGATATTAAATAAAACAGCTTTATGATCCAACAGACAAATATCCTTAATAGTTAGATTATCTGGGCTGAGACCGCTGGACAGAACCAGGTCCAGGATGTGATGCTTTGAATGAGTGGGCTCTTTAACTGCCTGGGTGAGGTTAAAAGACTCCAGAATATCCATAAAATCTGTAGTGAAAGACTGAAGAGGGCAACAAACATGAATGTTAAAATCACCTAGAATAAGAATTTTGTCATACCCTGTCATAAAATGAGATAAAAGCTTTGCAAACTCTTGGATAAAAGCAGAGTTTGGTTTGGGCGGTCTGTAGATTACTAAAATTATTACTGGAACCTTTGAGTGAACCATAAAACCAAGATGTTTAAAGAAGTAAAACCACCATGTACAACAGGTGTGCAATTAAAATCTTTTCTCTAAATGACAGCAACCCCCCTCCCCTGATATATAATATCATATGGCCCAAACTAACCACTCAGAGGTAATACTTACATTAATTCAAACTGCTGATTAATCTGATCAAGCGTCCTTTGCATGTCATCTTCAGACTGATTCCCACTGAGGTCTGCCAGATGCTTTTTAGTCATCAGGAGGCGCTGACTGGAATGGGAACAATTAAAGTTGCTGAGAGCACTTTTTTTTTTTTATTAAAAGAAGCTCTTTATTCCAACAGTAATCACTGTAATAGAGTGTTTGGTCAGTAACACATGTTTCTCCTCCCCCTGCTCAAGCAGTAAAAGAGAAAAGAGGGGATTACAAGATGTAAAATGTACAGGAAGTTAGCCGCACGGCAAAGCTTGCAGCAGCTTTAATGGTTATTTTAATAATTTTATAATATCTAATTATTAATAATAATTGATGGTAAGTAAAGTATGTTTGCCTATTCCACTTACATTTCTTTTAAGCTGTTGTGCATTTTAGCTAACTACCTGTCCGTTTTGCAGTTAGCAATCCACTTCCTCCTCTCTACATCACCACATGAACGCACAGCAGTGATCATCAGACACAGCAGCAAACAGGAGCAAACAGAACTAGGATAACAGAACTTTTATCTATCCCCTTTTACTGCATGGGACACTATCCAAACACCAACCAGGGATTACTGATGGAATAAAGAGCGTTTTAACACTTTTACGCACACATTTTACTCACATTTTTACTTTTAATTAATCATTTTCTGGTTTTAAGTAATTATTTATTATTTCAGATTCATATCTAAAAGCTTGAGAGAAAGGTATAAAATAATAAGACCTTTTCTCCAACTCCTCACAGATTGTCCGGGTGGTCTCTGTGTATTTGTTCAGTTGGTACGACAGCACTTCCACATTCTGAAGTTTGGGGAGGAAGAAGACACTTGCATCTCTTTTAAACTCGAGGAGGAGAGGACAGATTTGTCGTGCTGCAGTGATGAAAACCCGAACATGTTCAAGGCTGATCTCTTTGGGCAGGTGTAACACTTGGTTCTCCTCCATGAACACATGAAGTGAGGTGACTGCCAGCTTTGCCACTGCCTCCAGGAAGTATTTGAGCTTCTTCAGACCTCCCAGAGTGCCCCTCAACACAGCAGCCAGCTCTTTCTGCAGCTCTGCACGACTGCTGTCATCATACTCGGAGGTCACCTTGTTCTGTCCATATTCCCACAGACTTTTGCATTTGCTCTCTGACTGTGTAACATAGCTGAAAGTCAGTTCAACTTTTTTAGCTCTGTCTTCGATGTCCTTCAACTTGCTCAACTCTGTCTTCCTTACATTCTTCCATGCAGAGATCCCTCACAGAATCCTTTTGCTGTGTTCATGTCGGTGAGGGTATTTGTGGCGTATCGGCACAAAGCCTCTTGTAGTTCCTGTCTGTAAGACACTGACAAAATTGTCTCTAGATT
Organism: Lagodon rhomboides; assembly: GCA_039737535.1. Lineage (NCBI taxonomy): Eukaryota > Metazoa > Chordata > Actinopteri > Spariformes > Sparidae > Lagodon > Lagodon rhomboides. The sequence continues at coordinate 3,853,366 of CM077802.1, forward strand.
AATCTTTGTCATGTTCTGACATGTCAAAGAAACCCATTGATCTGTCTTCACAGAGTTCGCAAAACTGATTCAAACTGAAAAAAGACTTGCCTATCCAAAAAGAAAACATAACAGATGGTGTATGAAGGAGGAGATTTCAAAAATCTTTTGCTTGATCTTGCAATGTGTTATCAAACACTCAAGGTCAGACAGAATTCCACCAATGATTCGGCTGAAATGTATGCATGTATGAAATGTACAGGACTGATTCTATTGCCTTTATTAGCAGTCTGGATGTAATATAAAATCAGGATACTGACTTTCAAATTTTAAATTATTTATTGATACTGCCCATCTAGAAATCATTGCCTCTCAAAGTCAAGGGAACCAGGGTGATGCTGACTTCCTGTTGTGCCTAGGCCTGCCCGCGCAAAGCAGCTGCATGCATGCAATACAATTTAAAAAAAAAAAATACAAAAAAAAATACAAAAAAATACAATCTTCTTTGTTGACTTCATCAGTTACTGTAAGTGATCTGAAGTCTAATGTTTAGTGAAGTACTTAGTGTCTCTCCTCACCAAAATCTTTAATCAGTACATTTGTTCAGCCATTTTGCAATTTGACTTTCATACATTCAATAATGACCTTAATGAAGATTTTGGTATTGTCCAAGCGTTCTGTTTTCTGTTGTGGTCAGAATAGTATAGATCAATCACATGAGTGGACGGTTGAATGCAGGCATCAGTCCTCACAGAGAATAACATAGGCAGAACGCTTTGGCCAAAATGCAATCTCAGAACTCATTACCTATCATCAATTTAGCTTTTTATTAGGTTATTTTAAATCATGTGCATTCATAGATGTTTTAGAATTAACCTCAGTTCAAGCAGATTTCAAAATTTAATACTCAGAAAATCATTCTTAACACCCTTAAAACATTAGACTTTTAACTAAACTTTATCTTATTTGGCCATGCTCATATTTTAGGCTTTGCTGTGAATGAACTCTTTAGTCTGGAAAGCAACAAAATAAATATTATTTACCTTTGTCCCAACATCTGTTCGTCTTCACTTGGTTCGCTGTCTACAAATACTTGCTGGTTAACTTGTTATTATCTGTGGAGAAAAAAAAGAAAACGAAGGTCACTATTATCCTCTTAATGTATGAAGCTCCTCATCTAACCTATTTAACTGACTAACTTGTGGATTTGACAACCAACAATAATTTCCCCCCATTTAAAAAGATCTTAAATGCTATGTTTAAAACTGATGGATAACAAACACCAAATACTGTATTCATTTTCAAAAATATTGACAGATTGATCAAAGAAAACCTTGTAAAACAATCAGAAAATGCTAGCCTTCTTCTAGGCTACTAATCTAATAGAATATGACTCATAACTACAGTTAAGAAATGTACCATAATTGATGAACTCAACTAAAGAGATATTATTTTTAAACACCACCTTGCTTTAGAAATCATCACTAATGTCTATGGTGGGCATGCTTCCTTGAGGGGTAGTTAATTTGTTACAGTAGTATGTCTCATATTTCATTACCCTCCTCCTCACTGTCGACAAACTATTGCACAAGAGACACTATTATGTATTATAATCAGTCAGATAAATCTAGTGAAGTAAGAGGAATAATAATAGAGAATTTTTGCAGCCCTGAAATAAAAATAATATACACAGTCATTGTGTCATCTAGACACAAATTACAAATCTTTACAGACTTGCATGTAAATATTTTCAATTCTATATCATGGCAACCATTATCATTAATATTGTGAGTAGTATTAGTATTATCTGTACAAAAATATCTGTATATGGGCACAGAATCTGTATGACAATGAATAGTTATTGCAAACTTTGTGGTTTCTGTTTGTTGTAGTCAGAGTAGTATTGGCCAGACGTTGGTTGAACAGAACAGTCCGTGTGGAGCGCAGAAGAGTCTCATTGGTCTGTTGATGATTTTGTTTTTTATTCGCTAATTTTAATTCATCTGTTGAAAAGGATAAGCCAAAACAATGTGCACAGAGAACCCCAAATTTCACACAATATCAAACATCAAACACAAATATCTGGATTTTAAGTAGAATAGATCTAAAAATGAGGCACTGAAAAGCTACAACTTTGAGCGTTGAAGTTTTCACTAATGCAACTTTATCTTATTTGGCCCTCCTAATTTTTTAGACTTTGCTGTGAATAAACAGCATAATAACCTGAGTTTCATGTCATTTGGACACACCACTGTGGAGATATGCAACACTTCCTGTTGTGACCAAAATCTACAGGAAGTTGTTATTTAATAACTTGAGTATTCTTTGGAATATCAAATTTCTTTTGACAACTTTTTGTTTGGAGGGTCTGCAGATGCTATGTGTAGTTTTTTGTGCACATTGGTCAAACGGCCTATGAGGAGTTCAAAATCGTTGATATACCAAATTTCGCGATTTTGTGGACAAAAAATATAGATGGAAATGACCGTGGTCTATATCATCCGGCTCAGCTCAATTCAAGGAACGCGTGGATATGAAGTTTTTTGAATATGCGAGATAGTATGTGGGTGTTATTGGCCAAAACACGTTTGCCCTGATTAGACTTAGACTTAGACTTGTACTTTATTTATCCCTTGGGATGACTCCCTCAGGAAATTCCATTTCAGTTACAACCCATCCAAGACAGGAGTGGGAAGAACTGTGGGTCAGCCGCGAGCAGCACCCCGATTATAGCGCCACCTGCTGGTGGACACGTCATTTTTGGTGTGTGAGCTACTGGCACTAGTCTGTACCACCCATATGAATATCATTTCGGTTAGTTGTTATGGTTTGGGTCACAGTACTTAGACTGCCACCGGAGCGCCACCTGGGGGTGGATTGGTGACACCTTCTTCAGCTAACCTCAGGGGACCATGGGTAACGATTGTACCATGTCTCGTCTTAAGGCAGGCACACACTGGCCCAAACGTCGGACATCTGAAGCATTTGGGGAGACTTGGATGAGTTTGGTGTGTTCAGCTGTGTCGGAGCTTTTGGAACCGCGTGGACGGTGTCTGGTCAGATTCAACTTGCGAAGTCTGAGAGAGTTGGCCGTCTGAGGATTGGACGCTGTTGGATACTCTGATTGGTTGTTAGCTAGCTGTTCAATGACCATTCTGATTGGCGGTGTGCTAGCAAATCAGTCAGGTGTGTGGGAGGGCGGAAGTGACGATGGTCTGCACTCCGGTCTGTCATTTCCTGTTTTCATGTTTTAGATTACTACTCGAGCAAGTGCAGAACGTACATGGTACTGTGTAGTTGGCAGTAGTCTAAGCGGTACGTTTCAATGCATCTTCTCTGCCAAACGGGTGTGACGAGAGGCAATGGAGTGGTCGGATAAAGGCAGTTGGCCACTGGTTTGAGTCTGGTCAGTGTGTGTGCGGGCCGTATAAATGACCAAGCCGATGTCCAGATATAAAAATCTTGAAGTGTAAGAGTGCCATCTAGTGGTCATGTCCCCAAATTTTGCACAGAGCCTTAAGGGAACGTGTTGAAGTATCGACCCAAGTTTCATGCCAATCGGACAAACCAATGTGGAGATATGCAACACTTCCTGTTTTTGCAATTATGGTCAAAACAATGTTTAATTCATAACTTTGGTATCTTTTTGAATCGGGACTTTCTTTGCACACCAGATGCACATAAAATTCTATTGGACCAATGACCCAAGTGGTCACTTTTAGCGATTAACATGTTGGACACAGGAAATGACATTTAACCCCTTCCTACACTGTTCCAAACACGGACAGTTAAGACATGCGTACACAATAATCGGGCAATGGGGCCGGGTATGTGGCACTCCTTGACGTCAGCACGCCCCGGCGCACGTGGACGGCGAGGGCCCGTTTATCGCTGCTTGCACCTTTAATTAGGGCCCGAGCAGGGAACCTGCAAGGTCCCTATTGTTTTTGTAGTGACGACTTTTTTTGTCTCAAATTATCGCATTTTTCACTGCCTGAACATACCCCAAAACTCACCAAACTTGGCATATACGTCACACCTGCCGAAAAAGTTCATAATCTATTGTCGTCCTGAATGTCCACCACTAGGTGGCGCTATAATCAAGGAAAGTGCGTTTTGGCTTATAACTCCCATATAGTTTATTGCACATTCAAAAACCTTATATCCATGCCTTCCCTGAATTGTGCTGAATCTCGTGATATAGGCCACTCCCATTTCCGCCAACCGTTTTTTTTTCTCGCAAATTCGTGAAATGTCGCTAACCTACTTTTTCAAACTCCTCTCGGGCAATTTCACCGATTTGCACCAAACTTTGCGAACAGCATCTTTGGACACTCCTGACAAAAAGTTTGCTCAAAACACAAAGTGTTGCATATCTCCACATTGCTATGTCAGAATGACATGAAACTCAGGTTCCTACTTCCACATGAGTGGAAGATTTGTGCAAAATTCTGTGCAACTCAGCTTCAAGGGAGCGTTTTTATCGCAAGGGGTACTTTTATCGCAAAATAACCAAACACATACTTCGCTGGCATGTTTCACCGATATGTACGAAAATCAATGAGCATGTATAACATGACCAAATGCACAAAAATTCCTATTGGACCAATAACCCAAACCCGACATGAAGTCAGATATTGTCACTGTACAGGTCACTTTTAGCGATAAACATGTTGGACACAGGAAATGACATTTAACCCCTTCCTCCACTGTTCCAAACATGGACAGTTAAGACATGCGTAAACAATTAAAGCTGCAAGCAGCGATGAACGGGCCCTCGCAGTCCACGCATGTCGGTGAGTACTGGTGTCGCAGTGTGCAGCAATTGTGGCCTGCTGCATGCTGTGGTGTGCTGAATGTGTTGCAAGCATGGGATGCCTTCCAACCTTGAACTATTGGGCATGTATTCAGTTTTTTGAACGTTTTGAAATCATCACAGTTTTAGCTCGTCTTCTGATTTTCTAATGGGTGTGTACTGCAAGAACTACTGTGTGTGACATCATCGCTAGAGTGGAGAGCAGCCGGAAAAACTGGAGAAAAAATTATCTTCAGCTTGATGTGGATACCACATCTTTTACTTCACACAGACAATATATAAATAGAAATTTAGGAAATCTTATTGGCTTTCAGCTGATGGTCTTATTGCAGATGTAGGACTCAAACGTTTGGCTGTGGAAGTCCTAGAGCGACAAGCACTCCAGCAACTCCCCCATAAGCTGCAATGTTAATTTTGAGCATAAATTTCTGGAGGAGAGCAGAGGGTACCTGTTTTGTCTCTCGTTCTGGTGCCCTCATTTTTCACTCTACAGAGATAAAAAAGAAGTCACAGCAATGTCTCCTGTTACTCTCTATATGAATATTTGGGCCATAACCATTATACTTTTTTAAAAAAATCACAGGAGTTTGGCAGGCGTTTTCCCATTCATTCTTATGGAGACAATTTCAACTTCGGTTCTGCTACTGCTTCAGCAGCCAGAGAAACTGTTCAACTTTTTAGGCTCTTTCAGCCTCTTACTTTTCAACTTTTTCAGCATTTTCTAATATTCATCTTTCTGCCTTTTCAGCTTTTTCATACATTCAGCTTTATTATCAGCCAGAGAAACTGTTCAGCTTTCAAAATGGCCACCTTTTTAAGCCCTTTCAGCTTATCAGGGGTGTGATTGTTCCGGATTCTTCCATCCAGGAAATGCAATTTTTCGACTTTGGTTTACATGTACATTTCAGGAACTTTTTCTAACTTCTGGGTATCTTCTTTCATCTCGCCTGTAGCAGCCCACGCTTGCAACAGCCCATGCATTCACATGCAGCATGCAGCACGCAGCATGCAGCAGGCCACAATTGCTGCGCATCGCGACTCACATCACTGCTTGTAGCTTTAATTCTGTTATTGTCATTCGATTTTCATGTATCATTCTTCTTAATGTGACAGTCAGACCTCAATGCAATACTTATTCTGTTTAAATATGTTGTATCAAGTTTGATTTCAGAAAAAAAATCCTATAGGATTTGAGAGTGCACTGACCATTAAATAAATAAATAAATACAAATCGTGCTTTCTACACAGTTCGAGCTACCCCACACTAACATTAGCCACGATATCCCTCAACACAAGTCGCCATAGCAGTTATTTTCACAGTAGCAATGGCACTGGCAAACAATGGCAAGGCGGACAACCAGTACTTACCGCAGATGGAAGACTTTCACTAACCTTTAACAATCCTGGATGAGTCATGCAAACATGTTACGTCGTCGTAAGGCCAGGGGATGAAGGGCGTAACATAGTTAAAATAAAACCGTAAAGGAGGGAAAAGAAACAGTAAGTAATGGTAAATCAAAAACTGCCAACGAAAAAACACTAATCAACCACGATGGCTATGTCGCAGAAAAACTACAGGCTGGATCAGGCTCTGGAAACACTGTGCTGTAAAAAAAAACTGCGTCACTGAGGGCAGGGGTGGGGCACGAAGATGCCATCTGATAGAAAAATAGAAAAAATCCAAAGCACTGGGACTGTAACATCTGCGAAGGGCACAGCCTGGCTATGTCGAACATGCTTTGTTCTACACCCTTCTGATTCAATTGAAAGACTTATTTTCAAAAGTAACATACTGCATAAGGCTTATGAGGCCATACAGCAGGAAACAGTCCAAAGTAGAGAGGCTGTTCAAAATACATCCAGGAAAGAGCAGATAAGAATCCAAACTCGAACTCATCCGGCAGAAGGTAAGATGGGCAAGTAAAAACAGGCTTGAAAGCAATGGCATGGAAAAACATATTCTCTAAAAGTAAGTTGCAGAACTGGTTAGACAGAGCTGGCGAGGGTAGTGAATCAGATCTCATTAACACATGCTGCAAATGTAGCTGTGCCAATATTTTGATCATATTATAAATGTTTATTTTGTTATTATCTAAGTGAACTTTCTCAAAACTGCGTGATAGTGTCTGTATTTCTTTTTTAGTTTTTTTTTTATTTATTGATATTATACATAGTTCCGGTTTGCTTGTTGTAGCATCGAGGCCTTAATTCGTGATGCACAGCATGTGACGCATATCAGAGAATGTCAGAGAAAGCCGCACCGTCCCACTCAGAACTTGGGAAGAGTGTGTGCTGAGGGAGAGCTTGTGTTCGTGTATCTGCTCACTGTGTCCCCCTGCTCAGATAGGTAATAAAGTGCAGATCCCACATTCTGGCCATCGGAGCATTTATTCTTCACGCAACCAAAGCATTATCCAACCCATCCTTCTGTACTGTTCCACATGCTTCTTCACCATGCTCTCTGTCACCAACCGGGCCAAACTCACACGCATCACAAACACAGCCGCTAAAATCATTGGTCTCCCCACACCCAACCTCACAGAACTAAACAAAAAATCCATCAACCGCCTAGCTAACTCAATAGTACAAGACACCACTCATCCACTGCACCAATACATCACCCTGTTAGCCTCAGGGCGCAGGTACAGAACCATCAAGTTCAGGAGGGCTCGTCTGGGAAAAAGCCTGATCCCTGCAGCCATAGCGGCTCTAAATAGCAGGCCCCGCTGATCTGTCTGTCTGACTTTGAACCTGTCTGTCCGTTGTCTCACTGTGTCGTCATGTATGTTGCACCGGTGCTGTGTATGTTGTTACTGTTTCTATGTGTATAATTACTGTTGTTGTGTAACCACCGTCGTTGTCTGTTCCGCTGTCTTTTTTTGTGATACAATGTGCAGTCTGTGAAGACAATTTTCCCCACGGGGACAAATAAATAGAAAGAAAGAAAGAAAGAAAGAAAGAAAGAAAGAAAGAAAGAAAGAAAGAAAGAAACCAGATTACAGCTGCTACACATAGAGGGTCCAGAACGTTCCCTCCAGCTCTCCAAATGTTACCGACTTAAATACAAAACAGAGAGGGGGTTACCTGCATTTACAACAGTCATCAGTCATTTCTTTGCAAAACAATGACCCCCTGAGGTTTGGGTTGATCATGCCTTTCCCAGGCAAGTGACACTTTGATGTTTTATTAGGACAGTAAATGTCATCTTATCTACCATCCTGTAACCCCTCATGTAGAGAGAATTTCCCCACATGTGACTTTCTGACACCTCACCAAGAGGGCATTCTCCCCTTCTCCTCTCACATCCTGATCGTGCGCTTTACAACATATTGATTACTGAATTGACTGCTATTTAATTTCTCACATTCCTCCCTTTTGACACAAAGTGTCAACACAATATGTCTAGGAATTACATTCAAAATTTCAAAAAATAAAAAACCATTAACAACTGCAAAACAAAACAAAAATCAATGAATGTAACTGTTTGTTACAGTAAATTAAAATACAACAAGTGGTATTTTAACATATAATGTCTTTTCTCCTCCAACTACCCCGCTTATCCATCTGTATATAAGGGCTTGCATACACGTGAACGCACAGGTACAAAAAACACAAACCAATACAAAAACAGTCACAACAGGAATTAAAACATGAATGATGAGAGCATCTCAGGGGCCAAGGTGGTTGTATAACCATTTGTTGAAATGAAAACCTGCTGATTCAGAAGGACCAAATGCATCGCAAATCTTTTCAAGTGCTGTGATTGCACCGGTAATATTTTCGGAATTATGACTTATGCCTCACCAGTGAAATTTAGTGTCATTCCCTTCTCAGCAATTCGCAGGTTAGGTCGTGGTTCTCCCGTCCGCGGGATGGCTCTGACAAGGCTCGCACTGTGATGCATGGATCCATGTGTCCTTCTCAGTTAACTGGAAGGGTGGGCGTTGTCAGCAGCACCTGATGTTGGCTCAGAAAGGGCAGCTATAACCCTAGGGAAGATAATCTCCAGGACATGGTTAAATTCACAAAAATATGTTATATTCCTGTCAGAGTTAACCTGTTCCTCCCTTTCGATACATGGTCAAGACCATGTATCAATTTAGCTAAAAAAAAAAAAGAATATGGCTTTTGGCTGACTGGGAGGCCTTTCATGAGGCCAAATGAGAATTAAATACACTTTTAATGTTTTCTATCGTGTATTCTTCTACAGCATCAGCTCCCGTTTGAAGCAAAAACCCATATTTTAAGGGAGAAACATAATGTTAGACAGCCAAGGCCATTAGGGATGAGGCAGGTGTAAGACCAGCTGCCTTTGGAGCTGCACTGAGTCAACAAAACCTGTATGATCTTCATATTTGCGTACCACTACACAGACAGGTAGAGGTTATAGTGCTTGAGATTTAGTGTTAACAGTGACCTTTTCCTGTTTCTAGAAAGAAAAACACACGAGTGTCAAATAATGCTTTGTTGTTTTGACACAGTATCAGCCACTTCCAGACATGGATGTGGTTCTCCATATTGAGCTGTAGGAAGCAAAGTTGATGGGTTAAGGACAATACAGCGGTTTAGGTTGACATGACACATTGTTAATAACACATTTGTTAGTTCATTACTCATGCTTTGATTAGGTATTTTTTTCAGGGAGCAGCATGCAGAACATGAAAAGTTAGAGGATACATGATTATATCAGCTGTGGCCAAAACTTTTTTGGAAGAAGCAGCTGCTACAGCCCTTTGAAAATTTTACTATAGCTATCTTTGTGGTGTAAAGTTATTTTAGAAAGTTATTTTAATTAATGATCTATTAATTACTATTCACCACCACATTTCAGAAAGGGATTATTATTTGTTTTTTCATTTTTTTTTAATCTTTCAGGGATATCTATGGTTTGAGAGGCCTAAACAAAAATGCATCAAGCTTGATTTAAGTCAGTAGATTTTAGTCAGTAGAGGCTGTCTCTGCCTCACAGGTCAGTCAATGTCAGTCTTGGTCAAATATTTCACCCTTGTGTAAAATCATACAAGGGTTGGGACATGTTCTCCGCACTTTTTCAAAAGGCCGTTTTGGTCCCCTGCAGTTTTTACCGTCCAAAAACAATGTTACGCTGTAGTAAATAGAATCGGTCAAACACTAGGAATACACGGAAAACGGCCGCTCAAGCGGAAGTCTGTTCCTGTGTTTAGACCGCCCACAAGCTCCTCGATTGGCTCTGCCGTTTCTTGTGTGATTGGCCGTCCCTGCTGTCACTCCATCTTGCACACCGGTCTGCTAGTTGCCCAGGAGTCCTTATTAATCTGCCGTTGCAAATTGGGCGTTTGTTCTGCCTTGGTCACGTCAGCTAGAAGGGTTGTAATATCAGAGGTTTCATTTACATTAACGTTTGAATCGGTGTCCATGTGCGTATGTGCGTGCGTGCGTGCGTATGTGTGTACGTGTGGTTGGTAATTGGGCGCAATCAGGATGTCTAAAAAAAGAAAAGTGGACATAAGAGACTTCTTTAGAAGTCAAACTTTGACCCTTGTTCACTTTTCACTTATCAAAAATAGGACTGCCTAAAAATGACAGTGGTTCTCTGTTACAGTCATTTCAAATAAAATTGATTACTTGACTACACTGAATTATGGACATTTTATTCAATTTCTCCCCACCTGACATTCCTGCCAGTTTGACCTGCCCACCAGTGGTTGGTGCTATGTAAATAAGGTCTGTTTACCATATTCCAAAAATAAGTGTAAAATTGGTGGTACTGAGTTGGAGTGAAGTTGACTAACAAGGTGAAACACAGAATTGGGTGATAATGTTTTACTACATGCTTTACAACCAGTCAAACCAAAAAAGGGAACAGTAACAGTTTAAATTTTTATTGAATTCTTAAAAGCAGAGTATATGAGTACAGGGTTGGTCATACATATTGGAATCTTGGCATAAACATATGACATGTCACAGAGGAAAAATAAAACTTGAAAAATAAAGTAAGAAATATAAGGGGGAAATCCAGTCTACAGAAGAACAAAGAGGCTATGCTGTATTTAGTCTCTGATTTCTTAGGCTGAGTTTTTTTTTTATTAGTCCTTATGTAGGTCCTAAAAAGATCCCAAGATGTCATCCCATCCTCCTTGTTAGCCGACAGCTTGTGAAGCATAGACTCATAGGATGCTGCACCATTGCATTAGTCCGGGAACAGTACACTTAAAAGTAGCAAGACAAAACTAGAAGAACTATTAGAAAACACAGTGAACTGAAAGAGTTCAAGTTTTATTAAAAATACTTGTTTCCCCCCACCTCTGAAATCAAAATTTCGTCCTTCAACTCTCCTCGCAACCTGGCGATGGAGGCCACATACATCAACCACAACTTCAGCCAGCAGTGTTTACGCATGGTAAGGAGGCGCACAATACAAACCCCTACACCTCCGTACTCTAAAGACATGAAGGTAGAGATCACTGAAACCGTGTTTATTTAATGGAGCTTTATTTTCCTATGTTCAGGGTGGAGAGCGGCACAAGTTTCCTAACCCCAACCCATTTGTGGAGGAGGACATGGACAAGAGCGAGGTGGCATCTGTAGCCTACAGGTGAGACTCTGAACCCTGCTGGTTAGTTTACAGTCACCTCGTCGTCGTGTCCAGCGTCATAATGACATCTGTAAGTCTGCTTCCTCTCAGGCTCACGGCTTGTTTTTGTGTTTCAGGTACCGTCACTGGAAGCTTGGGGAAGACATTGATCTGATCGTCCGCTGTGAGCACGATGGAGTGATGACCGGTGCCAACGGAGAAGTGTCCTTCATTAACGTCAAGACCCTGAACGAGTGGGACTCCAGGGTAAGAGGACGCATGAGGGGAATCCAAAAACACATTACCAGGCCTGAAATCTCAACCTCAATCTGTATTCAAATGTGTTTTTTTTATCCTTGTCAGACCCTTTACCTTTAGTGCCAGTTAAAATGTTACGGATCTGTTGAAAATCTTTTGTTGCTCTGTTTGTCGTCAGTATTGTAACGGAGTGGACTGGCGTCAGAAGCTGGACTCTCAGAGAGGAGCGGTCCTGGCCACCGAGCTGAAGAACAACAGCTACAAACTGGCCCGCTGGACCTGCTGCGCCATGTTGGCTGGATCAGAGTACCTCAAACTGGGGTGAGGAACAAACGAGGGATTCTCAGACTCTATAAATGGCAGATTTCAGGAGATGTACAGGTGGAGGACAGATCATTGTCCTAGCATTTAGCTTTAGCAACAGCTCCACCTTGTAAAAAGGATTGCAGTCTACTGTATGGTGGTAGCCAGGCTCCCTCTAGTGGCTCGCAGAAGAATCCCAGAAATATTTCTAAAAATTAAAAAGGTTTGTTTAAACACATTCTATTGGGATAGTCTAGAAATTTGAATCTTAATACTTGAGATGAGCTGTTGAGTGTTGGGAAGGTGTTTTTTCACATTTCACCCGGTTCTGTCACCTTGATAGTAACAAAAAGCACAACAAAGTTTTTAACTGACGTCTGCATCGCTGTCGGACAGGTACGTGTCTCGGTACCACGTGAAGGACTCTGCTCGTCACGTCATCCTGGGCACCCAGCAGTTCAAACCCAACGAGTTCGCCAGCCAGATCAACCTGAGCATGGAGAACGCCTGGGGAATCCTCCGCTGCGTCATCGATATCTGCCGCAAGCTGGACGAGGGCAAGTACCTGATCCTCAAGGACCCCAACAAGGTGAGTCGTCACTGTTTCTCCTCATGCTTTGTGCTGCAAAGATTCATGCAGGAAAAAATCAGACGCAGGTGTGAAATGTTGAGCTAACGAGCTGATGCTTCTTTTTATTTGTTCAACAGCAAGTGATCCGGGTGTACAGCCTGCCTGATGGAACCTTCAGCTCCGACGAAGAGGAGGAAGAAGAGGAAGATGAGGAGGACGAGGAGGAAGAGGGTGAGCTTTAGTTCTCATGAGTTAAATGAAAAAAGGTTTGCGATCCTGTGCCAGAGTGTTGTTTAACTTAAGCTAACAGCAATTTCAAATTCATCAACTGCATCAAACTGTTGTTCACGTCACTGCTGGTGGATTTATCAGATTAATATTCTTCTTTTATAAATTTCTAAATCCTGTTTTCTTTTGTGTTTTCTCTTCTAGACGAAGAGAACTGAAGTGTGGAGTCGCCCCCCGGAGACGAAAGCAGCCTTCACCATACATAAACAATTTAATTCCTTTGACATTCAATAAAGACAACAGATTGGCCAACTGACTTTATTCCTGTTGTGCTTTGTTTTTGCTCATGATTGTTCATTTCTGGACAGTACAAAAGTCCAAACATGGGTTGGAAAATCATTTCATCATGAAAGCTGCTTCAAGTGATGCAGCTTGCACGTTAGCATCTGCAGACGGGGTTGTGTCAATGGATTACAAAAAAGAACAACCTGATCTTGAAGGACAACACAATTTCATATCTTGACATGAGACTTGAGTTTTGGATATCATTGAATCATACGATGAAGTGTTGTCTTCTCCTGGTTTTTAAAGGCTGTATTACAGTACAGTGTTATTACCCACTAAATGATAATATCCACATTACTGATGATTATTTATCAGAAAATCTAATTTGGTTAATATTTTGTGAAAGCACCGATAGTCTTCCCTACAATATTGTTGCAATGTTCTCACATGTTAATAGATCATTGGTTACCATGAGAAAGAGTTTCATCACTTCTGACAGATCCTTAATCCTGTAATCCCTTACAGTCAGACCTGAGCTACTGTACATGTTGTGAAAGACGCTCAGAGACGAAGTGCTCGTGTCAGGTGTGGCGGCTCTGCTTATTCAAAGACGAACTTCAGAGACAGGTCGCCGAGTCTCTCCTGAAGGAGTCGATCAACTCTTTCACTCTGAGCTGCAGTAAAGATGTTCTTCCAGTCACCGATCTGACCTGTAATGAAGAAACAACAACTACAGCTCATATCTGTGCACGTGTTTCTGAGCAGGTGGCGACAGTTATGTTGCAAAGTTACCTTTACGCATGAAGTCGCCCTTCCCTTCTGTAATAAACTCGTAGTTTGCTTTCACGTCTTTCTTCATGTTCTTGAATGTAGACTTTTCTACAACTTGCTCGATGGCTGCTTCACTCAGGTTTTTACCCAAGAAAGTGCAGATCTTGGTCACGGCCGTCTTCAGGTCCTGAAAGGAAAACAGAATTTAATAGATTCAATAGAATTTGTCACTTCATTTTACAGTCCAGTTGTAAGGACAGATCTTACCAAAATCATGTCCTCATAGGTCAGGAAGAGGATGTTGTACTGGTCTCTCACTGAATGCCACTCCCTGATGTGGTCAAACCAGGATGATCCGAAAACTGTATCATGGAAAAATGAATGAATGAGTTCAATACAGACTTTTCTTTTTAAATAAGGTTAAAAATTCTCTCTCTTTATGGTCACGTAGTTATAATTTAACCTGGACTGGTCATCATCATGACCCGGACTCTGAGGTATCTCACCTTTGCCCGTCAAAAAGTCCTCAAGAAACTGCTCAAAGCTCTTCGGCGTCTCAATGTTGGCGATGACACTACTGAAGTGGTAAAAGGAGACGATGGTGTCCTTTGGATTCCGCATCACATAGATAATCTGACATACAAACAGACAACAATCAAACCAGAGCAGAAACCAGATTGTTCACTATTTAATGATGCATTGATTTAGAGCTCAGGCACAAACTAAATATGGAAGTCTGTTTAGCTAGTGAAATAAATGTATTGCTTCAGACATATTCACACTGGACTAGTATTACTTGGGGAAGTCTAGTAAATTGTAATAGTCGCGGAGGTCGTCTGTAATCTTAATCACGTGCGACTCTGCCATGTCTGTAATTTGTTATGTAGACAATCTGACGTAAATAACCATATTTCACTAAACACAGAGGACAACAATAAACAAGAAAAGGAAAATATATACTGTCGCTGTCTCTGCAATTTGGGGCTATTGTTTTTTTTTTGTTTTTTTTTTACTGCTTTCCGTTGTCAGAAGTGAACAATCATGAAATTTGATCATAGTTCATGTTGTTGAACAGCTGAGATCAGCTCTGCTGATGTTTAAAATGATAAGGTTATAGGTTGAACAGGTCAGGAGCAACACAATGAAAATTGCAACAAAATACAGACTTCATTAATCCGATGCAAATGTGTTGAACAAAACACAGAAGTTTTTCTAAATCACATGAGGTCCCCGGTTAATATCAGGCCTGTAAGAATAGAGCTTAAGCCACAAATCAAAATTTGCTATTTTATAATTTTAGTCAGTAAACATTTTTACTTTGTACCTTATTTTGTATTTGTATCTTTACAATTTATTTTTTTAACCCATTTCATCATCACAGCAATAAAGTATTTCTGATTTGGAAATCACTTTGTTTCTCATCCTGCAGCTGAAAAAGTCAATTCATCAAAAGAAATGATCAACAGTAAATGTATACGCAACTATGCAACATTCAGATTTATCATTTAACTTATATTTTATTTACCCAGTAGGATTGATCCTCCATAAATACTGACTTTTACCTTCTTGTCCTTCAGTCCTGGAGGCATGAGAGCCGGGATGAGGTGAGAGCAGAAGAGTCGCGGAGAGGGTCGTAGGGAGAAATCTCCATGACCAGCCAGGTGCTCCAGCCACGGCATCTGCTTACTGTTGTCATGATATTCATTCAGACCTCCAGCTAACTCACAGATGGAGATGATGATCTGCTGAGTCCATATGGTTCCTGTGGGGGGAAACAGAACCGTCATAAGTTACTGACACAAAAACTATAAATGTAAAAACAGTGCTATACCTCTGAAGGGTTTGACGCGCTCACCTGACTTTGGATAGGTGACGAGGAATATGTCACTGTCTCGAATATCAAAGCTCTGCAGTGAGTCGATGAATTCTGCAGTTGTGTATTTGATGAGAAAGTTGAAGTTTTTGTACCTGAAGAGATGGTCTGTGATCTGCTCCATGTTACTACAGAATCACACAGAAGGAATGAAAGAAGAGCATCAAGAGTACAGTGGCCGGACGTCTGCAAGTTAATGACTGTTGGCTTTTTCCTTCATAGGTATTTTTTAAAATCTGGAATACTGCCAACTGGGTGTTCACTGCCAACAAAAGTAAAGTTGAAATGCCACCAAATGTTAAAACAGTTTCTGCTTAGTGACATCACTTTACTGATGTATCATGTGAGATTTTGAGACAAGCTTTATTCTTTGATTTATTATTGTGTGAATTTAACAGAGTTATAGTGAAAAAAAAAATAAAAAGATTCCATTCATGTAGGGTAAGGACAGTACAAGGAGCTAAGCAAGGACAAACATGAACGTGAACAAAGTCTGCAAAAAATAACCTTAACTTCAAAAGTTTTACCTTGTTATTTTAGCAATGTTGGCAGCAGGAAGTGTTGAACAGAGATTCACGGTCCTCAGAGGATAAAGCACGATTTTAGTGATCTTATGACTTCTCCTGTTGCGTTACATCTTCTACATCTACAGGTTCTGGATGGACAAGCAAACGTTTCTCGATTTGAGCTGGCAGCATGAAATTTGGACAGTATATTCATGGTCCTCAGAGGATGAAGCATGATTTTGGTGATCTTGTGACTTCTCCTGTTGCGCTACATCTTCTACATCTACTGGTTCTGGATGGACGAGCAAACGTTGCTCGATTTGAGCTGGCAGCATGAAATTTGGACATATATTCATGGTCCTCAGAGGATGAAGCATGATTTTGGTGATCTTGTGACTTCTCCTGTTGCGCTACATCTGCTACATCTACTGGTTCTGGATGGACGAGCAAACGTTGCTCGATTTGAGCTGGCAGCATGAAATTTTGACATATATTCATGGTCCTCAGAGGATAAAGCATGATTTTAGTGATCTTGTGACTTCTCCTGTTGCTCTACATCTGCTACATCTACTGGTTCTTGATGGACGAGCAAACGTTTCTCGATTTGAGCTGGCAGCATGAAATTTGGAAAGATATTCATGGTCCTCAGAGGATGAAGCATGATTTTAGTGATCTTGTGACTTCTCATGTTGTGCTACATCTTCTACATCTACTGGTTCTGGATGGACGAGCAAACGTTGCTCAATTTGAGCTGCCAGCATGAAATTTGGACGTATATTCATGGTCCTCAGAGGATAAAGCATGATTTTAGTGATCTTGTGACTTCTCCTGTTGCGCTACATCTTCTACATCTACTGGTTCTGGATGGACGAGCAAACGTTGCTCGATTTGAGCTGGCAGCATGAAATTTGGACATATATTCATGGTCCTCAGAGGATAAAGCATGATTTTAGTGATCTTGTGACTTCTCCTGTTGCGCTACATCTTTTTACATCTACTGGTTCTGGATGGACGAGCTAACGTTGCTCGATTTGAGCTGGCAGCATGAAATTTGGACATATATTCATGGTCCTCAGAGGATGAAGCATGATTTTAATGATCTTGTGACTTCTCCTCTTGCGCTACATCTTCTACATCTTCTGGTTCTGGATGGACGAGCAAACGTTGCTCGATTTGAGCTGGTAGCATGAAATTCGGACATATATTCATGGTCCTCCGAGGATAAAGCATGATTTTTGGTGATCTTTTGACTGGTGTTGCACCACCAGCAAGCTCACATTTTTTGTCTGAGTGAATATGTCTTGACTGATTTTTAATGTAATGCTGTAGAATTTGCTGCAGACATTCATAGTCCCCAGATGAGGCATTCTTATGACTTTGTCGAAACCTCGACTGTCCGTGTCGCTCCACCTGCAGTTTAAAGTTTCCACTTACTCTGTGAAATATCTCAATGTCGACTTGATGGATTGGCACAGCATTTTATCATGGTCCTCAGATGATGAATCTTACTCTTTGGCAATCATTGGACTCTTCTGTGGCACCACCATGAATTTCACACAACACATTGCTCACACTTTTTATAGAGTATCAGGGCTGGATGTCTCTTTCTGGTACCAAGTCGATCAACTGTGACAGGCGTTTGAGAATATTTTGGAGGCCTGCTGTAGTGGTTTCTCTTGTTGAGCTTGTCCTGAGCCCAACAAGACTCATTCTTATGACTTATATGAAAAGCGTTTGCTAAAATTGAACAAAAGGTTTGCAAAGATGGCAAACTGCAATTTCAAATTCATCAACTGCATGAAACTGTTGTTCATTTCCCTACTGGTGGATCTATCAGATTAATTCTTCTTTTTTTAATGTCTAAATCCTGTTTTCTTTCCTGCTCTTGTCATTCTAGATGAAGAGAACCGAAGTGTGGAGTCGTCCCCCAGAGATGAAATCAGCCTTCACCATGCATGAACAATTTAAATCCTTTGACATTCAATAAAGATAACAGATTAGCCAACTGACTTTATTCCTGTTGTGCTTTGTTTTCACTCATTAGTGTTAATTTCTTGATGGTACAAAAGTCCAAACATGGGTTGGAAAATCATTTCATCATGAAAGCTGCTTCACGTGATGCAGCTTACACATTAGCAGCTGCAGACGGGGTTGTGTGTGATTATGCTGAACTGCAGTCAGTTAATGAATACAAACGAAATGGCAACAGATTACAAAAAAAAAAAAAACCCAAACTGAATAAACAAACTGACCTTAGAGGACAAAACAATTTCATATCTTGACATGAGACTTGTCTTAGAGTTCGGATATCATTGAATCATATGATGAAGTGTTGTCTTCTCCTGGTTTTAAAGGCTGTATTACAGTACATTGTTGTCATTACCCACTAAATGATAATATCCATATCTGCTCAGAGACAAACTGCTCATGTCGGGTGTGTGTACAGAAATTCAAACATGGTCAGAAATCATTTCATCATAAAGGCTGCTCAAAGTGATGCAGTTTACACATTAGCAGCTGCAGGTGTGGTTGTGCTGTATGTCAACCACAAAGTGGAGCACTTGTCTAAGAAACCCTGTTTGTCTGAAGTGGTTTAATAGAGCATTGGTTACCATCAAAAATGTTTAATTAAAACTACAATATTTAAAAGATGTAAACAAAGTGATTCTTTACAATGTTACCATAATGTAATCACACATTTTTCAAATGTAATCTGCAGTCTTTTCTTTTGTTTTGTAGCAAAATCCTGATAACATGTAATCTATTACTAATTAACCTCTGCTACTGATTACGTTGTGCTTATTCAAAGATGAACTTCAGAGACAGGTCGCCGAGTCTCTCCTGAAGGAGTCGATCAACTCTTTCACTCTGAGCTGCAGTAAAGATGTTCTTCCAGTCACCGATCTGACCTGTAATGAAGAAACAAAAACTACAGCTCATATCTGTACACGTGTTTCTGAGCAGGTGGCGACAGTTATGTTGCAAAGTTACCTTTACGCATGAAGTTTCCCTTCACATTCGTTTCTGGCAGAAACTCGTAGTTTGCTTTCACGTCTTTCTTCATGTTCTTGAATGTAGATTTTTCTACAACTTGCTCAATGGCTGCTTCACTCAGGTTTTTACCCAAGAAAGTGCAGATCTTGGTCACGGCCGTCTTCAGGTCCTTAAAGGAAAACCAAATTAAATTGATTTCATAGATTTATCACTTCATTACCAGCATCATTTTACAGTCCAGCTGTGGGGACAAATCTTACCAAAATCATGTCCTCATAGGTCAGGAAGAGGATGTTGCACTGGTCTGTCACTGAATGCCACTCCCTGATGTGGTCAAACCAGGATGATGCTACAACTGTATCATGGAAAAATACATGACTGAGTTTAAATGAAGAGTATGTTGCATATGTTAAACCTACCAGCTTGCAAATACAACATGATAGAAAAGCTGAAAGTTATGCTAACGACAAATAACACGACAGAAACACTACAAATACTACGATGATGCCTTGATCTTTCAGCATCGAAGGAACCAATACATGTCTGAATACGTGTCCTTGGCCAAAAGAAGATTTTAAGATTTAAAGTTTTGAACTGTTTTCATCATTGTTGATGAAAATGTTCATAATCAGATGCTCTGTATCTACAGGTACTTTCAACACAAACACAAAACAGACTTTTGTTTGAAACAAGGTTAAAAATATCTCTCAGTTTATGGTCACGTAGTTATCATTTAACCGGGACTGCTCATCATCATTACCCGGACTCTGAGGTATCTCACCATTGCCCGTCAAAAAGTCCTCAAGAAATTGCTCAAAGCTCTTCGGCGTCTCAATGTCGGCCCATTCACTACTGAAGTGGTAAAAGGAGACGATGTTGTCCTTTGGATTTCGCATCACATAGATAATCTGACACACAAACAGACAACAATCAAACCAGAGCAGAAACCAATGTATACTATTCTCTCCTCCTTGCCAAACTCCATTCAGATTTCTCACGATTTAACGATGCATTGATTTAGAGCTCAGGCACAAACTAAATATGGAAGTCTGTTTCTGCTAGTGAAATAAATGTATTGCTTCAGCCATATTCACACTGGACTAGTATTACTTGGGAAAGTCTAGTAAATTGTAATAGTTGCGGAGGTCGTCTAGAATCTTAATCAAGTGCAAATCTGTAGTCACTGTAATCACTTTGTTTCAGCCGCGAGATGACAATCAGTCAATTCATCCAAAAAAATTATCAGTAGTAAATTTATATGCAACTATGCAATATTCAGATTCATCATTTAACTTTTATTTTATTAACCCAGTAGGATTGATCCTCCATCAATACTGACCTTTCCCTTCTTGTCCTTCAGTCCTGCAGGCATGAGAGCCGGGGTGAGGTGAGAAGAGAAGAGTCGCGGAGAGGGTCGTAGGGAGTAATCTTCTCGTCCAGCCAGGTATTCCAGCCACGGCATCTGCTCAAAGTTGTTTGGGTATTCATTCAGACCTCCGGCTAACTCACAGATGGAGATGATGATCTGCTGAGTCCATATGCTTCCTGTGGGGGGACAAATGTTAAGTTATGAAACATCACTGATCATGCAAAAACAGTGCTATACCTCTGAAGGGTTTGACGCACTCACCTGACTTTGGATAGGTGACGAGGAATATGTCACTATCTCGAATATCAAAGCTCTGCAGTGAGTCGATGTACTCTGCAGTTGTGTATTTGATGGGAAAGTTGTAGTTTTTGTACCTAGCGAGGTAGTCTGTGATCTGCTCCATGTTACTACTGAATCACACAGACGGAATGAGAGAAGAGCATAAACACCAGGTACAGTGGCTGGACTCTGGACTTGTGCAAGTCAATGACTGTTGACCTTTTCCTTTTCTAGGTTTATATCTGGAACACTGCCAGCTGGGTGTTCACTGCCAACAAGAGTGAAGTTGAAATACCACAAAGTGTTTGTGTTTAAAAAAACGGAAGGACTACATGGTAAACATCAGTTAATGACACTAACTATGAATCACGGACTGTATTATGTCGTGTTAAACCATTGCTTTGTAATAGAAATCCAACATCAAACTCATTCTTTGTCCAAAGAGGAAATAATACACACTGCTCTCTCTTTCTATAGAGTATCATGTCTCTTTCTGGTACTAAGACGAACATCAGTGACAGGTGTTTGAGAATATTTTAGAACCCTGCAGTGGGGGTTTCTCTTGTTGGGCTTGTCCTTCTTGAGTCCAGCAAGACTTATTTGGTTTTGTAGACATTAAACTGGTCAGCTAGAAGTTTAAATGTACACAGTGGCAAACATTAGCAGTGCTCACTGCATCTCAATCCAAAAAACAACAGGTTGTGTGTGTTCTCTCGTTGTCTACTTGAGAATGAACTTTTGACTGTTAAATAAAGACAACACTTTGGTCAACTGTGTTTATTCCTGTTTTTTGCTCAGGAGTGTTCATTTCTGTCTGTACAGAAGTTCAAACATGGGTCAGAAATCATTTCATCATAAAGTCTGCTTAAAGTGATGCAGTTTACACATTAGCGGCTGTGGTGGTTGTGCTGTATGTCAACCACAAAGTGGAGCACTTGTCTAAGAAACCCTGTTCGTCTGAAGTGGTTTAATAGAACATTGGTTACCATCAAAAACGTTTAATTAAAACTACAATATTTAAAAGATGCAAACAAGTGATTCTTTACAATGTTACCATAATGTAATCACACAGTTTTCAAATGTAATCTGCAATCTTTTCTTTTGTTTTATATGAAAATCCTGATTACATGTAATCTATTACTAATTAACCTCTGCTACTGATTACGTTGTGCTTATTCAAAGATGAACTTCAGAGACAGGTCGCCGAGTCTCTCCTGAAGGAGTCGATCAACTCTTTCACTCTGAGCTGCAGTAAAGATGTTCTTCCAGTCACCAATCTGACCTGTAATGAAGAAACAACAACTACAGCTCATATCTATACATGTGTTTCTGAGCAGGTGGCGACAGTTATGTTGCAAAGGTACCTTTACGCATGAAGTCTCCCTTCACATGTGTTTCTGGCATAAACTTGTAGTTTGCTTTCACGTCTTTCTTCATGTTCTTGAATGTAGATTTTTCTACAACTTGCTCGATGGCTGCTTCACTCAGGTTTTTACCCAAGAAAGTGCAGATCTTGGTCACGGCCGTCTTCAGGTCCTAAAAGGAAAACAGACTTGAATAGATTTCATAGATTTGTCACTTCATTACCAGCATCATTTTACAGTCCAGCTGTGAGGACAAATCTTACCAAAATCATGTCCTCATAGGTCAGGAAGAGGATGTTGCACTGGTCTCTCATTGAATGCCACTCCCTGACGTGGTCAAACCAGGATGATCCTACAACTGTATCGTGGAAAAATGAATGAATGAGTTTAATACAGACTTTTTTCTTAAACAAGGTTAAAAATTCTCTCGGTTTATGGTCATATAGTTATCATTTAACCTGGACTGGTCATCATGACCCGGACTCTGAGGTATCTCACCATTGCCCATCAAGTAGTCCTCAAGAAACTGCTCAAAGCTCTTCGGTGTCTCAACGTCGGCCCAGACACTACTGAAGTGGTAAAAGGAGACGATGTTGTCCTTTGGATTCCGCATCACATAGATAATCTGACATACAAACAGACAACAATCAAACCAGAGCAGAAAGCAGATTTTTCACTAATGATGCATTGATTTAGAGCTCAGGCACAAACTAAATATGGAAGTCTGTTTCTGCTAGTGAAAGAAATGTATTGCTTCAGCCATATTCACACTGGACTAGTATTACTTGGGGACGTCTAGTAATTTGTAATAGTCAAGGAGGTCATCTAGAATCTTAATCACGTGCAATGTAATTGTAATTTGTAATCACTCATCTGAAACGATTAGTCAGTTCATCCAAAAAAATGATCAGTAGTAAATTTATATGCGACTATGCAATATTCAGATTCATCATTTAACTTTTATTTAATTTACTCTATAGGATTGATCCTCTATAAATACTGACTTTTCCCTTCTTGTCCTTCAGTCCTGCAGGCATGAGAGCTGGGGTGAGGTGAGAGGAGAAGAGTCGTGGAGAGGATCGTAGAGAGTAATCATCAAGACCAGTCGGGTACTCCAGCCACGGCATCTGCTTAAAGTTATTTGGGTATTCATTCAGACCTCCGGCTAACTCACAGATGGAGATGATGATTTGCTGAGTCCATATGGTTCCTGTGGGGGGGACAAACACGAAACATCTCTGACCAGTTAATCTGTTCCCAGCCAGAACAAAACTATAAAAGTAAAAACAGTGCTATACCTCTGAAGGGTTTGACACACTCACCTGACTTTTGATAGGTGACGAGGAATATGTCACTGTCTCTAATATCAAAGCTCTGCAGTGAGTCGATGTACTCTGCAGTTGTGTATTTGATGGGAAAGTTGAAGTTTTTGTACCTGACGAGGTAGTCTGTGATCTGCTCCATGTTACCACTGAATCACACAGAAGGAATGAGAGAGTGTTCTCATATAGGATGAGAGAGGAGCATCAAGACCAGGTCCAGTGGCTGGACTCTGGACTTGTGCAAGTTAATGACTGTTGGCTTATTCCTTTTTCTAGGTTTGTATCTGGAACACTGCCAGCTGGGTGTTGACTGCCAACAAGAGTGAAGTTGAAATACCATAAAGTGTTTGTGTTTAAAAAAACGGAAGGACTACATGGTAAACATCAGTTAATGTCACTAACTGTGAATCGCGGGCTGTATTATGTCGTGTTAAACCATTACTTTGTAATAGAAATCCAACATCACACCCATTCTTTGTCCAAAGAGGAAATAATACACACTGTTCTCTCTTTCCATGAGTGTCAGGGCTGGATGTCTCTTTCTGGTATTAAGAATATTTTAGAACCCTGCAGTGGGGGTTTCTCTTGTTGGGCTTGTCCTGAGTCCAGGAAGACTTATTTGGTTTTGTACACATCAAACTGGTCAGCTAGAAGTTTAAATGTACACAGTGGCAAACATTAGCAGTGCTCACTGCATCTTAATCCAAAAAACAACAGGTTGCGTGCGTCCTCTCCTTGTCTCCTTGAGGATGATCTTCAGGTCCTAAAGGGAAAACAGACTTTAATAGATTTAATAGAATTTGTCTCTTCTTTCCCAGCAACATTTCCTAATCCAGGCAACATGAACGGAGCTGAACCACTGTCGGGACCTTACTAAAATCATGTCCTCATAGGTCAGGAAGAGGATGTTGCACTGGTCTGTCACTGAATGCCACTCCCTGATGTGGTCAAACCAGGATGATCCTGCAATTGTATCATGGAAAAATGAATGAATGGGGACTTTCAATGAAGTGTCTGTAGCACATATTAAACCCAACATCTTGTAAATACAACCACAGTTTTTATAATTAAATTGTTGATGCAAATCTTCCTAATCAAGTGCTTTGTGTCTGCAGGTGCTTTCAACCCAAACACAATCCAGACTTTTTTGCATTAAAAAAAAATGTTTTCATAATCAGATGGTTTTCTTACTTAATCTGGTCATCATGACCCGGACTCTGAGGTATCTCACCTTTGCCTCTCAAATAGTCCTCAAAAAACTGCTCAAGGCTGTTGGGAGTCTCTAAGTCGGCAATGACTTTACTGAAGTGGCAATAGGAGGCGATGTTGTCCTTTGGATTTCGCATCACATAGATAATCTGACATACAAACAACAGCAATCATACCAGAGGTGAAGGTTGTCCCAGACTGCACGCTCCTTACAACATCAGTGGGATTATGTTGTAAAATAAAACTGCACATTTTATAGTGTATCTTGATGTGCCACACCTGTCAGGTCAGGTGGATCTAGCCAAACACACACTACTCAGATTTGAACAGATTTATGCTCAAATATGTTGAGATTTATAATGTAGAACTTTCTCACTTCATTTCTTAAACTCTTATTTTATTGGCGGGATTGACTGATCCTCCATAAATACTGACCTTTCCCTTCTTGTCCTTCAGACCTGGAGGCATGAGAGCTGGGGTGAGGTGAGAGGAGAAGAGTCGTGGAGAGGGTCGTAGGGAGAAATCTCCATGATCAGCCAGGTGCTCCAGCCATGGCATCTGCCTAAAGTTGTTTGGATATTCATTCAGACCTCCGGCTAACTCACAGATGGAGATGATGATCTGCTGAGTCCATATGGTTCCTGTGGGGGGACAAACATGAAACATCACTAATCAGTTAATCTGATGCCAGCCAGCCATCAAAACTATGAATGCAGTAGCAGTGCTATACCTCTGAAAGGTTTTGACACACTCACCTGACTTTGGAAAGGTGACAAGGAATATGTCACTATCTCGAATTTCAAAGCTCTGCAGTGAGTCGATGTACTCTGCAGTTGTGTATTTGATGGGAAATGTGAAGTTTTTGTACCTAACGAAATGGTCTGTGATCTTCTCCATGTAACTTCTGAATCACACAGAAGGAATTAGAGAGTGTTCTCATTTAGGATGAGAGAGGAGCATCAACACCAGGTACAGTGGCCGGACTTTGGACATGTGCAAGTTAATGACTGTTGGCTTATTCCTTTATAGGTCTATATTTGAAATACTGCCAGCTGGGTATACACTGCCAACAAGAGTGAAGTTAGCGGCATGACATTTTGTTCATGGTCCTCAGAGAAATATTTCAGTATCTATTTAATGGATTTTACCATTGTACGCCGATGATGAAGCTTTCTACTTGACAATCATCTAACTGTTTTGTAACACCACCATGAGTTTTATGCATTGCATTTTTTTGTTAAATGTCTCCATAACTATTAGATGGACCTTTTTTGAGCTGTATTCGCAGGATATTAATTTTGTGAAAACACGCAATTAGCTCCAGGTAACAGATCTGTTTTGGTGTAAAATACATGTTTACAACAGCCTTGTAGACATCAGCTGTTTTTGTGTGGATGTGATAAAAACCTTAACTTTGTCTCAGAAGAACTTTGTTTTCCTAAATTGATGAACCACATTTTACAAGAGATGGAAGAATCCTCTTTATTGACAGTAAAGTTTAGTACAAACACTTTTTTTACCCTTATTTTTTTGATATCATATAAATGAAGTGAAATATTCAGGTGGTAAAGTTACCGAAACAGTGACACAGTCACATTGCAAAATTAAAACATGACAAAAATGAGACTTTGCAAAGATGAAGGTAAAACATGAACATTTAATGACACTACAGCTTTGGAAAACACAATTCCACATTGTTTGAAACAAGTCAACAACAATCCAAGTACTAATATACATTGGCTACTATGTGTCAAATACAGAAAAAGAAGAAAATCTAAAAACAAAGTTCTATTTGTTATGAGACAGAATATTTGAATACACAGATGGAATGTTTTTTATAAAGTCAGATATATGAATAACCACAAAATGCAACACATTGCAGCTTTATAGTAAAAGAATCGGTTTCTAAATGGTACATACACATTATGTTTTGAGACAAGCTTCATAGTGACAACACTCATACTGACCATGTGATAGTTAATACACAGAGACTCAATCATGTTTGTCATTAGAAATACAGCTGAGTAAGAATCCCTCAAAGATAGATTAAATTGATGTTTGATGCTGATGATCATGATGATGATGATGTGATTTACATATTAGTTTGATTCCATCATCAGACATGGCCTATTCATATTACTCAGAGTTACAAAAGAAAAATGAAATACGAAAAATTGAGTTGCCACAATTCACCACAGAGACCTACTTATATTTCATTTTTTCATCCTCTTGAGACAGATATTTCATTTCCCTAGTTGTTGCTCTCTATTGCCCTCCTCTGATAAAATGTCTTGTCCAGGATGGCTCGGTGTTCCTCTGATGTCTTCTGACCTTTGCACAGGGAGTCATGGATCTTCTTCCACGAGTTCATCTCTGAGCTCCAAAGTGCAGCTCTGGCTCTGATGAACTGAGAGACTTCAGTCTCGCTGCCTTTAGACAGACTGTAGCCATCTTTACAGATGAAAAAGATATCCACGCCAAGGAAGAGAGCATTGGTTACAATTAAACCTGCTCTGGCTGACTTAGTAAGAGCAAGAGGCCCTTTGACTGCTGCCTGACTAATTTCAGGGATATCTGAGGCCACCCTGGGCACGTTACGTAGTGCTGTACCTCCCTGCACCACCCCGCCAGCAGTTGCAATCACTTCACTTTTAAATAACTTCAAAGAAGAGGCAGCATCAATAAGCAAATCAATACATTTCCTTATTACATGACCGTTACTTATCACTTTGCGAATTTCTGCAAGCACCTCCATCTCACTTGCCTCCATTTTTGTGATTTGTTTACTGATGACCTTCTCCAGACAACCCTGGAGACTCTGAACATTATCCATGAAGCTCTGGAAGAGTTCACTGGCTTCAGTTTTCGTTTATAGTTTACTCCCATCTCTGTGGCAGTGGTAACAATAGTGTTTAATGCGCTGACTCCTCCCAGTGCTGCCCCACCTATTGTCAGACCTAGAGACACTCCTGCTGTTACAGGAATTAATGCCAAACCAACAATGGAAATCACACCTCCAGCTGCCCCCACTGAGCTGCCTGCCACACTGGAGATCTTTGCTCCCTTATTCATGCTGTCTAGCTTAACAGCCCTCCCCTCCAGGTCTGTTAGAAACTGCAGCATTCTGGGTTGTCGCTCTTTGAACTCATTGATGAAGCTGGAACATGAAACATCCTGGAACAAGAACACCAGTCTGAAGTTCTGGTCCATCCTGATGAAGAGGAAAAACAAAATTAATCCACCAATCAATGCTTTATTGAATTATCATCTGGATTGCTCAGCAATCCCTCAGTTCCTTGACCAACCAACATTAATAGTGTTTGGTCACATGATGTTAATACTTTTATTTCACATTGGCTTTAATTTTTTGTCATTACTTTTAACACTTTAGGTAGTCTTTGTTACCCAAATTTACATTAGCGATTTACTGACCCCCTATGCACCTTGACATTCTCTAAGATCAGAGGATGACGCTTTGCTGGTTCTTCCAAAAGGCTGGCTTGTAACTAAAGTTGACCAGGCCTTTGCAGTCAGAACCCCTGAGATTGTGGAACGCCCGGCCTATTGAAATCATGCATGCTATCATTAGCATCCCTTAAATCTTCGTATTTAGCCACATCTCTCAGCTGCTGAATGATTCCTCTACTTAATGGTCTCTAAACACATCTTCATGTGATACGTGTTGGTCCTCAGTCATTCATTGTCATAACTGTATTTGTCTAATTTATTCACAGTTGTCCATCCATCCATTGTCATCCACTTTATCCGGGGTCGGGTCACCGGGACCCCTAGGTCTCCTCCCAGTTGGACGTGCCAGGAACACCTCCCTAGGAAGGTGCCCTGGTGGCATCCTCATCAGATGCCCGAACCACCTTGACTGGCTCCTTTCCACACAAAGGAGCAGCAGCTCTATTCCAAGTCCCTCCCGGATGGCTGAGCTGAGCTCTAAGGGAGCCACCCTGTGGAGAAAACCCATTTTGGCCACTTGTATCCGCGATCTCATTCTTTCAGTGAGGGTAGGGACGAAGATTGACTGGTAGATCGAGACCTTTGCCTTCTAGCTCAGCTTCCTTTTCGTCACAACCCTGCGGTGAAGCACATACAACACCGCACCCGCTGCTCTGGCTCTCCGGTCGATCTCCTGCCCCATCATCCCCT
Source organism: Lagodon rhomboides (assembly GCA_039737535.1). NCBI lineage: Eukaryota > Metazoa > Chordata > Actinopteri > Spariformes > Sparidae > Lagodon > Lagodon rhomboides. Next base: position 3,882,204 of record CM077802.1, read on the forward strand.
CACTCATGAACAAAACCCTGAGGTACTTAAACTCCTTCACTTGGGACAAAGACTCATTCCCTAAACCCTAACCCTAACCCTAACCCAAAAAGCAGTGATACGATCTCCAGGCCACCAACCTGCAACCCCCTCCACACCACGACTGCGCCTAGAAATTCTGTCAATGTATATCACAAACAGGATTGGGGACAAGGCACAGCCCTGGCGGAGGCCAACACCCACTTAGAACCAGTCCGACTTACTTACGAGTACACGCACACAGCTCTTGCTTTGAGAATATAGGGATTGGATGGCACTGAGAAGTGACCCCCTCACCCCATACTCTCGCAGCACCTCCCACAAAACATCCTTGGGGACCCGGTCATATGCCTTCTCCGGATCCACAAAACACATGTGGACTGGGAGATTGTACTCCCAGGCCCCCTCCAGGATCCCTGCAAGAGTAAAGATCTGGTCCTTTGTTCCACGACCAGGAAGGAATCCGCATTGTTCCTCTTCAATCTGTGGTTTGACAATCGGCCGGACCCTCCTTTCCAGCACCTTGGAGTAGACTTTCCCAGGCAGGCTGAGTAGTGTGATACCTCTGTAATTGGCACAAACCCTCTGGTCCCCCTTCTTAAAGATGGGGACCACCACACCTGTTTGCCACTCCTTTGTCACCGACCCCCACGCAATGTTGAAGAGGCGTGTCAACCAAGACAGCCCTCCAACACCCAGAGCCTTCAGCATTTCTGGTGGTATCTCATCGATCCCTGGGGCTTTGCCACTGTGGAGTTGTTTGACTCCCGCAATGACTTCACCCGGGGAAATCGGTGATGATACCCCGTCATCCTCCAGCTCTGTCTCCGCTACAGAGGGTGGCTGAGTGGGATTCAGGAGGTCACCAAAGTACTCCTTCCATTGCCCTATGACCTCCTCAGTTGAAGTCAACAAGGTCCCATCCTTGCTGTACACGGCTTGGATGGTTCCCCGTTTCCCTTCTCGATGGCCTCGCCAAACTCCTTCCACACCCGCTGCTTTGCCTCTGCCACAGCTGCGACTGCAACTGCCTCAGGAGTCCCCCATGACTCCTCCTTCAGTTGGACGGCTTCCCTGACCACCAGTGTCCACCACGGTGTCCGAGGGTTGCCGCACTTTGAGGCACCTAAGAGCCTATGGCCGCAGGACACAGCTGCAGCTTCAACAACGGAAGCTTTGAACATCCATTCAGGTTCGATATCCCCAGCCTTCACAGGGATGCTAGAGAAGCTCCTTCGGAGGTGGGAGTTGAAAGCTTCTCGGACAGGGGCCTCCCCCAGACGTTCCCATTTTACCTGCACTACTCATTTGGGCTTACCAGGTCTGTCTAGGGGTTTCCCCCGCCACCGAACCCAACTCATCACCAGGTGGTGTTCAGTTGATAGCTCTACCCCTCTCTTCACCCGAGTGTCTAAAACACATGACCTCAGATCAGATGATACGATCATAAAATCAATCATTGACCTTTGACCTAGGCTGCTCTGGTACCACGTACACTTATGGGCATCCTTGTGTTCGAACATGGTGTTCGTTATAGACAAACTGTGACTAGCACAGAAGTCTAATAATAGAACACCACTCGGGTTCAGATCGAGGAGGCCGTTCCTCCCAATCAGGCCCCTCCAGGTATCTCCATCACGAAAGTCAATGTGTGCACTATAGACCTCATTGATTGATCACCAAGGGAACAGGTTTGTGCTAATTAATAACTGGGCTAACAATTATGTTGGTGGATGAATAGTCAGAGTGGTTCCATCTACCAATAATTCTTCTTAACAGCATTTTTAATTAAAATTGAGCAAAATTTTCCCTATTTGTATTTTGTATGTTTTTGTCATGTAATGATGTAGAATTAGTTAACACTGGTCAGATCGCAGACCTACAGTGGCCAATCAACATAATGTTTTATTACCCAACACAAACATACGTGGATGATATTTATGGATAATGCTCACCTGATTTTGTGAAGCTGATTAATGTGATCAAGCATCCTTTGTATTTCATCTTCAGACAAATCCACATCAAGGTCCACCACAGTTTCTGTAGTTGTTCTCTGGAAACGTGGTCTAAAAGGGAACAATCGCTTTTAATACCTTGTATGTTAACAACCTGATGGCCCAAACTAACCACGCAGAGGTAATACTTACCTTAATTCAAAATGCTGATTAATGTGAGAAGCAATTCTTTGTATGTCATCTTCAGACAGATTCCCACTGAGGTCTGCCAGATGCTTTTTAGTCATCAGGAGGCGCTGACTGAAAAGGGAACAATTAAAGTTGCTGAAAGCTATTTTTTTTTAATTAAAAGAAGCTCTTTATTCCAACAGTAATCACTGTAATAGTGTTTGGTCAGTAACACATTTCTCTAAAAGACAAAAGAGGGGATTGCAAATGTAAAATCGACAGGAAGTTAGCTAAACTCCAACATATTATCATTATTATTATTACTAATAATTTCTGGTATGTAAAGAAGAAAAAGGAAAAAAAAATGACCCATCTACCTCTGCTATTTAACCCTGGTCTCATCTCCACTCCAGTCCCAAATTGTTACGTCTCATATGATGATTTATTTCAGTGCTGCTTGCTATTGTGTTTAGCTCTTCTAAAGTATTTGCTGGTGTTGAGATTTCTCTCGTGCTCTGCTCGTGTTTTGTTTGCCTTGTGAGTTCCCTCCATGCGGGGGACATGGACCCCTGACCACTGACCACTCTAACAGTGATTACTAATGGGATATAGAGCTATTTAACACTTAACCACTTACAGCTTACATTTTTACTTTAAATTCATATTTTTTTGCGTTATTTTATTTTTTATTTCAGATTCATATTTAAAAGCTTGAGAGCTAATAAGACCTTTTCTCCAACTCCTCACAGATTGTCCGGGTGGTCTCTGTGTATTTGTTCAGTTGGTATGACAGCACTTCCACATTCTGAAGTTTGGGGAGGAAGAAGACACTTGCATCTCTTTTAAACTTCGAGGAGGAGAGGGCAGATTTGTCGTGCAGCAGTGATGACAATTCGAACATGTTCAAGGCTGATCCCTCCTGGCAGGTGTAACACCTGGTTCTCCTCCATGAACACATGAAGTGAGGTGACTGCCAGCTTCTCCACTGCCTCCAGCAAGCGGTCGAGCTCCTCAAAACCTCTCAGAGTGTCTATTAACACAGCAGCCAGCTCTTTCTTCAGCTCTGCACGCCTGCTGTCTGCATAATTGGTGGTCACTTTGCTCTTCACATATTCCCCCAGAGCCTTAAACGTTTCCTCTGACTTGGTAACATGACTGAACTTCAGATCGACTTTGTCAGCTTTGTCTTTGATATCCTCCAGCTTGCTCAACTCTGTCTTTCTTGCATCCTTCCATGCAGAGATCCCCTCACAGAATCCTCTCACTGTGTTCATGTCGTTGACGGTATCTGTGGTGTATCGGCACAAAGCCTCTTGTAGTTCCTGTCTGTGAAACAAGACAACATTGTAGACTCTAGATTAATCTTTATCATGTCTGATATGTGAAATGTGACCCATTGATCAGCCTTTACAGGGTTTGCAAAACTGATTGAAGCAAAGAAATAAATTGCCTATCCAAAAAGAAAAAAATAATAGATAAGACAAAATTTCAAAAATCTTTTGCTTGATCTTGCAATGTGTTATCAAACACTCAAGTTCAGACAGAATCCCACGAACGATCCTGCTCAAAATGTGTGCAAACATGAAATGTTTTTGTGTTTGAAATGGATTCTATTCACTTTATTAGCAGCCTGGATACATTATAGAATCAAGATACTGACATTTATTGATGCAGCTCATGCAGGTTCATCTGAACCTTTGAATTTGAATTTCACTCAAAGGAATGGCACAAATTCTGATCTCAGTTATTTTGGGCTGTCTGTGTGTACTGAGTCATAAAATGAGTCATAAACCCCCCAAATCAGAAGGCATTTCTGCGCTGCGGTTCCCTCGTCCCAAAGTCTATGGGTTATTTTTGAATTTTTTTTTGGGTCAATTGCTGAAGTAAAAGATATTTACAAAAACAGCAACAACATAAAATACATCATTACATGGCCCACAATTTAATTATAAAAATGCTCAGGTGTCATGTGCTCGTGCGACTGAAATGTATTTTATTTATTGCCTAACATTAGCTTTTTACTTCAAGCTATTTCATTTCAAAAATCTAAAAAGTGGTGCTCATCTGTGAAAATGATCCTGCTGAACAAAATGTGTGAGTATCATAAACTTGTGTTTGCCATACAGTTTGTATTTGGCAATAATCCAAAATCTCAAAGGCTTTTTGTGAAAGCATGAGAAAAGGAAGTCAAGATTTTAAAATTGGTCTCCCAGTAGGCTGTTTTCTTTGTTGAATACAAGGCACTTCTGCAAATAACAGCAGATTTATGTTCCACGTTTTCAAGGACAGTGGAAATCCTGTTGGTAGGTTATGAGAAGGCTCTTATAAGGTCATCATCTTTAACCACCCTTGTTTCCAGGAAGTAGTTCAAGTATTGTGCCTTGGCCTGCCTTCACACAGACAGCTGCATGCATGCAATACAATAGAATCTTCTTTATTGTCTTTATCAATATCTGTAATTGATCTGAAGTCTAGTTTCTGAACATTTGGAGCCAAATTAGCCACGGTAAACAATGCGTCCCATTATGCATCCCCTCTGTTATATTTCTCTAGAGACAATAAATAAATGTTGACATCCTCAAAGCATTAGATCTTCACTAGACATAACTTTATCTTATTTGGCCGTGCCCATATTTTAGGCTTTGCTGTGAATGAACTCTATAAATATCCTTTACCTTTTCCCCGACATCTGTTCGTTAGGGTGCATCAAAAAACACAATTCTTGAATTTTGATATGGCTGGGTGCTAAAAGTGTTCCAATATATGTAGAAACAACACATGCAAAATATTTTTCCAGTACATGATGATTTAGGGGTGCCACCACACATCTGTTTTTGTTGGATAAAGTGGTTAACAGTGCTCAATGGTCGCCATGGAGATCTGAGGTGAACAATATTACAGCTTAAGAAAACTGAGGTGATCTTTCTGTTTGAGGTGCTCTTTCTGTGTTGGGTATGTATTATTACATATTACTATCATATCTGTTTTTGTGTCTTTGTATACTTATTTATCATAAGTCATTTAAGTCATATTTATAGGTATTTGGTGCTCATTACATCTAGCTAACGTGAGCTAGCAACAGTATGCTAACCACAGTTAGCTATCTATGTTAGCTAAGCTATTAAGCTTAACATCAACAGTATTCTAGAGTGGACAATGGCATATTCAGAGTAAAGATGTCTCATGTTTATTGAGAGTAGCATTGTAGTTGTTAAAGTAAATTAACATTTTAAATACAAGTATATTTGCAAGCACAGCTAGCTACTCTGGTAGTGATGAGACTGGGCGACCAATGCTGCGTTCTAAAAAAGTGAGGTCAATGTACGTGCAATGAACGTGGTCAATGACTGTGCCGAGCATGGTGTCAAGCTCACATCTGACTTCGTCGCAGTGGCAAGGAAGGAGCAGCACCACAATGTGCTGCAGGCAGTTGAACATGACCGCAACCAACAGCCAAACCTGCGCCACTGCAAACGCAAGCTAATCCCAGACTCTGGCACAGACTGAGCAATTAAGTTTGAAGTTCAGTTAGTGTCAGCTCTTACCATTAGGCCCTGTTAGTTGCCAGTGAGTTAGCCACTAGAGAGGGTTTGTTCTTTAAAGGCCCCCACACACCGGCTCAGACGTCGGACGTCTGAAGCGTTAGGAGAGAGTCGGACGAGTTCGGGAACTGCTCTGTTCAGTGTGTTCAGCTGTGTCGGAGCCGCGCAAAAGCGCGAGGACGGCGTCTGATCCGACTGAACATGCGAAGTCGGCCGTCTGAGGTTGGACGCTGTCGGATACTCTGATTGGTTGTTAGCTAGCTGTTCAGTGACCATTCTGATTGGCGGTGTGCCAGCGAATCAGCACGGCGTGTGGGAGGATTTGTTTTGATAAGCTACGGTCCGCACTCCGTTTCCTGTTTTTATGTTTTGGGTTACTGGCACAAGACTAGCGCCACCCGATGTTTAGGAGACTTATTGCATTTTGCGCAGGCGCAGAACGTATGAACGTGTTTCAATGCAACTTTTCTGCCGAGCGGATCCGACGGAGTGGACGGATAATGAAGTCGGATAAGGAAGTCGGCCTTGGGTGGTGTGTCCGGGCCTTTAAGTATGTCAGTATCGGCCCTTGCGTTTAACAATAAAGTCAATTAAACTTTATATGTGTGTCCGACATCCATCACTGCTACACAAAATTCAGGGTAAGGCCACGTGACCATGTCCCATTGAGCTCCATTCATTTTGTCTATAAGACAAATGAATGGAGAATCTTGAAAGTTGAATTCTGAGAAATGCCCAAGTTGCCCAAAGGGCAAACAAACAACTTTTACTTTGATAACCCTATAGAACATGTTACTGTATAAAAGTTAATTGTTCTCAACATTTCCAGGTCAGGTCAACCTTTTGGCAATTAGACCAAAAATTGCACATTTTTCGAAATTTCGCCAAAGTTCATGTGTTAGGTGGCACCCCTAAATCTCAATGGAATTCCTCAAAACTTTGCAAAAGTCATTTTTATGTTAATTGGAACAAAATGCAATGCCAGCCAAATTGATATTTTGAAAAAAAAATTTCCCATTCAAATTTGATGCACCCTACTGTTCGTCTTCACTTGGCACACTGTCCAAAACTCCTATCTGGTTTCCTTGTTATCAGCTCTGGAGGAAAAAAAAGACGAAGAGGTCAAGATTTTAAATCACTTTTCAGACTTTAAACACAGATTTCTGTTTTGTTGAGAACTTCAATGCACACATACATTGTTTTTGTTGATCACACCCAAGCTGTGGCAGTACAAACCGCAGCTGTTTGTCTTCACTTGGCACACTGTCTACGACTCCTTGTGGCTCTATTGTAGGCTGACAGCTGTGGTGTCAAAGAAAAATAAGTCAGGATTCAAAGTTTACGTTTTATGTCTTTTGACTTTACCTGAAGTAAGATAGTAAAACAGAATAGTCTTTGTAGTAAAGAAGAAAGCTGTATCTAATCATACAACTTGATGCCTGTGAGTCAAATGTGTGAAACCAAATCTTATCTTGAGTGCACACTGCACACAGCAGTCTTCCTCCTGCTTCCCCTTCCTGCATTTTTGGCCAGTTGGATTGTTTTTATTAGACCACATTGCAATGAAAGTGAAAGCAGTGCAGAGTGCATGGAAATTTTTAGAAGTGTAAAGGCAAAGAAAATAAAAATGAAAGTAAGGATGGACCAAGAAAGGCACATATTTATTGTTAACAGCATTATTGTTTAATGTGAGAAGGTATCGGCGGTAAAGCAGATGTTTGCTCCTGGAATAACAACTGCTGCTGTCATAACCTGGCTCTAGGCCATGACAAAAATGGGAAAGGATGCAGAGTGTGAAATGAATGCAAGTAATTTATTACAATTAAAATAAGAAACTAAACAAACAGTTAAAAAAAAAAGGTGTGTACGTCAGTGGCATCAGTGGTGTAAATGTGGATGTGGTGAGAGATTTAAGAAAGTTGCACATGAAAAGAATATATTTCAAAGGTATCCACTTGATTTAACTCTGCTGCTGAAGCTTTGCCGTTGGTATTTGGAGCAGACACAACAAACATTTCACTACATGGTTGAACAGTGTTGGTGGACAGAATATGGACTAAAAATATTTCAGTGTACACATCAGCTTCTGCATGATGGTTAGCAGATACACCTAGCTAAAACTAATGCATTACAACAGTTTTCCAATAAATCCTTCCTTCATGAAGGTCAATATGTTCCGTTTTTGCCTCGGAGATGAACATCTCTCCCTCTCGTTTATTCAACAGCACCACAAACTGCAACCTCTAAATTGATTCTGGCTTCACTTTAAATTTTCCTACTGTTTTGCAAAACAAATAAAAAAAATGATGAAACTCTGTAACCTACCTTTCCTTTTGTCCACTCATCATTACTGTGCCATCAGTTTTATATGTCAAGTTTTCAAGGACAGTGGAAAGACTCTTGTAGGTTATAAGAAGGCGTTTATAAGGTAATCACCTTTCACAACCCTTGTTACAGGAAGTGGTTTCAGTGTTGTGCAAAGGCCTACCTTCTCACAGACAGCTGCGTGCCCCTACGATACAATATAATGTTCTTTTGTTGAGTTCATCAATAACTGTACTTGATCTGAAGTGTAGTTTCTTTCCAAAATTTGCCACGGCAAACAATGCATCCCATTATGCATTCCTGCTGTTATATTCCTCTAGAGACACTTTAAAGTCACATCATGTTGCCAGCACATGTTTTGGTCTTGACAGCGTACATTTAGTAAATGTGACTTCCTGTCTTCCTGGCTGAAATAACAAGGGAGGCACACTCTTAGAAATAAAAGTTCTAAGTAGAACCATATAAGGTTCTTCAGCTTGTCCTCATAGGAGAACCCTTTTTGGCTCCAAGTAGAATGTTTTATAAAGGTGGAAGGTTCTACCTATAACCCAACATAAAGGGTTATACCTACAAGTGTGTGTGTAAGGTTCCACCCAGAACCCCCCATGAGAGGTTCTACAAAGAACCCATACAGGATCTTATACCCATGCTTTCAACAATCCCTGAAGAACTCTTTCTCCAAAAAAGGGTTCTCTGGATCAAAAAAGTTCTTACTGGAACCGTTAGTGTTACCAAGAACCTTTTAAAACCCTTTATTCAGGAAAGGGTTTTTAAAGGGTTCTCTGGATCAAAATAGTTCTTACTGGAACCGTTAGTGTTGCCAAGAACCCTTGAAAAACCGTTTCTTCGGGAAAGGGTTTTTCAGAAGCAAATGGTTCCAGGTAGAACCTCAGCCCTTGTAGAAGAACCCTTTTGGAACCCTTATTTCAAAGAGTGCAGATCTTTGCAGCTACAGAACTCTTTACCTATTATCTGCCTAAAATTTAGCTTTGTATTAGGTTATTTTAAATCATGTGCATTCATAAGTAGATATCTATTTTAGAATTAACCTCAGTTAAAGTAGATTTCAAAATAACACACAGAAAATAAACCTTGACATCCTCAAAGCATTAGACCTTTCACTGGACATAACTTTATCTTATTTGGCTGTGCTCATATTTTAGGCTTTAGTCTGGAAAGCAACAACATAAATATTCTTTACCTTTTCCCCGACAGCTGTTCGACTCCACTTGGCACACTGTCTACGACTCCTCGTGGCTCTACTATAGGCTGACAGCTGTGGTGGCAAAAGGAAAATAAGTCAGGATTCAAAGTTTTTCATCCTGTAACAGTTTTTGTTTGATGACATAACCGACGATAGTAAGACAGAATGGTCTCTGTAGTAAAGAAGCAAACTGTATTTAAACATATCACTTGATGCCTGTGAGTCAAAAGTGTAAAAGCAGAGCTTACCGTGAGCGCACGCTGCACACAGCAGTCTTCCTCCTGCTGTGCAATGTCAGCCAATTGAGCAGTTGGTTTTTTATCCCACCCTAAAGCCCACACAAAAAGGAAAATGAAAGCAGTGCAGAGGATTCTACTATTTAAGCGAGTAAAGTATGAGTCATCAGTCTGTTTCAGACCTTAAAAATAAAAGTGAAAGTGAGTATAGACCAAGAAAGGGTCTTTTTCCTGTAATTGTTGCATCTTGAGCTGTTGTGATAAGTGGTATAAATAAACTCTATGTAATCTAATCTGATCTAATCTAGTCTGTTACTTTCTCATATTAGAAGGTATCGGCTGTAAAGCAGATTTTTGCTCCTGGATTAACTACAGCTGCTGTCATAACCTGGCTCCAGGCCATGACAAAAAAAAAAACCAAACAAACAGTTAAAAAAGGTGTGTACGTCAGTGGCATCAGTGGTGTAAATGTGGATGTGGTGAGAGATGGTGTGGTGTAGGTGGTGGTGGTGGAGCAAAACAATAGTTTCAACACAACAGGAAAAGGTGCAGGCGATGGGAGAAAAGCAAGAGAGACCAGCCCAGTTAGAGGTCGGACTTTTATATCCTCCAGAGCCCTGAGACCAGGCGCTCAAGATCAGGCTGCTGCTGCAACCACCCTCCACCACCACCACCACCACATCCACCGTATTTAGGTGGCTGGTCTCTATGAGTGAGTAAAAAAGGGGACTGTTGGGCCTTGGTGGAGGAAAACTCCCTGCGTGCCACTCTAGTAGTGGAAATGTATTCCTAAAGGGAGGAGACAAGGGAGGTAAAAACTAAGTGACCCACTTCATTCCTCAGATTTATTTACCTCTGTTTCCTGTCTTTATCATTTCTGTCATTAAAACCAGAAATCCTAAACTACAAGCTCACAGTCTCATAAGTGTAAAGGAGACTTTTACAGCCCTTTTCAGGAAATGTTTGTTGCACAGGAAATATTGGGTCAGGGCTGCAGTGTTCAAGCTGATCCAGACTCTGGAGCCCCCTAATGGTTAAAAGTGAGATCTCAAAAGGGAAACGTGAGTGTTTGAGCGTCACTGAGCAGAATGACGTATGTGCAGCGTTTGACTCCAGAAAGCTGCTTTCACTTACATCTGCTGAAGGAAGTTTTCCCCTTTTTTATCCTCAGTCTGGGTTTAAAGTGTGCAGCTTCATTTTTCTTATATAAAAGGTAGTTTGGAGGCTGATGAACAACTTTCACAAGTGTTTCTTTTGTATATAGACCATGATTCCATTTGTAAAAGCAATAAAAGAGGAAAAAATCCAAGGGGGTGAACACTTTTTATAAATTTAAAGCACTGCAACAATAGAACACTTCACAGATAAAGCTAAACAGGTACACTGTTTCCTCCTATAAAATGTACAGTTATGTAAAACAAAAAATGAACATTTAACCCAGTTGCTGGTTTGAATTTACGAATTGACGACATGTATATCTTCAGATCAGTAATCAAAAATATCTACGGCAAGCGGCTACAAATGGCAGCTCTCAGCTTAACAGCAAACATAATTTACTTTCACAGACAACTTTGCACAGAGATTAGTTCTTCTTTATCGCCCTCTCTTGATAAAATGTCCTGTCCAGGACGGCTCGGTGTTCCTCTGATGTCTTCTGACCTTTGCACAGGGAGTCATGGATCTTCTTCCATGAGTCCATCTCTGAGCTCCAAAGTGAAGCTCTGGCTCTGATGAACTGAGAGACTTCAGTCTTGCTGCCTTTGGACAGACTGTAGCCATCCTTACAGATGATGAAGACATCCATGCCAAGGAAAAGAGCATTGAGCCCAATGAAACCTGCTCTGGCTGTCTTAGAAAGGGCAAGAGTCCCTTTGACTGCCACCCTGGGCACGTTACTTAATGCTGTACCTTCCTCCGCTACCGCTAACAAGGCAGAGGCAGAATCAGAAATGCCTTTCTTGATCACCTCAACTTGTTTTAGCACTTTGCGCATTTGTGCAAGCACATCTATCTTATATGCCTCCATTTTAGTGATTTGTTCACGGATGACCTTCTCCAGACAACCCTGGAGACTCTGAACATCCTCCATGAAGCTCTGTAAGAGTTCACTGGCTTTGTTATTTTGTCTACACTTAACCCCAATCTGTGCGAAGGTGGTGAGAATAGTGTTACATGCACTGATCCCTCCCAGTGCTGCCCCACCTGCTATCAGACCTGTAGACACTCCTGCTGTTACAGGAATTAATGCCAAACCAACAATGGAAATCACACCTCCAGCTGCCCCCACTGAGCTGCTTGCCACACTGGAGATCTTTGCCCCCTTATTCATGCTGTCTAGCTTAACAGCCCTCCCCTCCAGGTCTGTTAGAAACTGCAGCATTCTGGGTTGTCGCTTTTCGAACTCACTGATGAAACCGGAACATGAATCATCCTGGAACAAGAACACCAGTCTGAAGTTCTGGTCCATCCTGATGAAGATGAAAGACAAAATTAATCCACCAATCAATGCTTTATTAAATTATTATTATCTGGATTGCTCAGCAATCCCTCAGTTCTTTGACCAACCAACATTAAGAGCAGTTTGGTTATAAGAAAAAAACTTATGATAAGCATTTCTTCCATCCTGGATAAAGTACTTGACACGTGATGTTAATATTTATTGTCCTTTGATAACAGTGCAATAAAAATCAGTTCTCTCTGTGTTCTATATTTAAGCAATATTACCCTCGAGCATTTGAGCACTTCAGTGCTGCTTGCGGACCTCGGTGCAAGTGCCTCGGTCCTGACCGCATCACCGTCGTGTTCAAATGATGTTAAAGCACACTCTCGAGAGTAATATTGCAAAATGTACACTCAAAATATATCCATCAACATATGCTCACCTGATTTTGTGAAGCTGATTAATGTGATCAAGCATCCTTTGTATTTCATCTTCAGACAAATCCACATCAAGGTCCACCACAGTTTCTGTAGCTGTTCTCTGGAAACGTGGTCTAAAAGGGAACAATCGCTTTTAATACCTTGTATGTTAACAACCTGATGGCCCAAACTAACCACGCAGAGGTAACACTTACCTTAATTCAAAATGCTGATTAATGTGAGAAACAATTCTTTGTATGTCATCTTCAGACAGATTCCCACTGAGGTCTACCAGATGCTTTTTAGTCATCAGGACGCGCTGACTGAAACGGAACAATTAAAGTTGCTGAAAGCTATTTTTTTTTCAAATTAAAAGAAGCTCTTTATTCAAACAGTAATCACTGTAATAGAGTGTTTGGTCAGTAACACATGTTTCTCCTCCCCCTGCTCAAGCAGTAAAAGAGAAAAGAGGGGATTACAAGATGTAAAATGTACAGGAAGTTGGCCGCACGGCAAAGCTTAATTTTATAATATCTAATTATTAATAATAATTGATGGTAAGTAAAGTATGTTTGCCTATTCCACTTACATTTCTTTTAAGCTGTTGTGCATTTTAGCTAACTACCTGTCCGTTTTGCAGTTAGCAATCCACTTCCTCCTCTCTACATCACCACATGAACGCACAGCAGTGATCATCAGACACAGCAGCAAACAGGAGGATCCTGCTCTTTACGTGTTTATGAGCAGACGGGACCGCAGGGATACCAGAACTTTTATTTTTCCCTTTTACTGCATGTGACACGGATTACTGACCAAACACTCTAACAGTGATTACTGACGGAATATAGAGCGATTTTTAACACTTATACATTTTTCTTTTAATTAATAATTTTCTGGTTTAAAGTAATTATTTATTATTTCAGATTCATATCTAAAAGCTCACGAACAAGGTGTGCAAATAACAAAAAATAATAAGACCTTTTCTCCAACTCCTTACAGATCTTCCGGGTGGTCTTTATGTATTTGTCCAGTTGGTACGACAGCACTTCCACATTCTGAAGTTTGGGGAGGAAGAAGACACTTGCATCTCTTTTAAACTCGAGGAGGAGAGGACATATTTGTCGTGCAGCAGTGATGACAACCTGAACATGTTGAAGGCTGATCTCTTTGGGCAGGTGTAACACCTGGTTCTCCTCCATGAACACATGAAGTGAGGTGACTGCCAGCTTCTCCACTGCCTCCAGGAAGTGGTCGAGCTTCTTCAGACTTTCCAGAGTGCCCTCCAACACAGCAGCCAGCTCTTTCTGCAGCTCTGCACGCCTGCTGTCGTCATACTTGGAGGTCACTTTGTTCTTTACATATTGCCGCAGACCTTTCCATTTGCTCTTGGACTTGGTAACGTGGCTAAAGCTCAGTTTAACTTTTTTAGCTGCTTCTTTTATGTCCTCCAGCTTGCTCACCTCTTTCTCCCTTGCATCTTTCCATGCAGAGATCCCCTCACAGAATCCTCTCACTGTGTTAATATAGATGAGGGTATCTGTGGTGTATCGGCACAAAGCCTCCTGTAGTTCCTCACTGTAAAACAAGACAAAATTATCTCCAGATTAATCTTTGTCGTGTTCTTTCATGTTGAATCAAACTAAATGACCCATTGATCTGTCTTCACAGAGTTTGCAAAACTGATTAAAACTGAAAAATGAATCCCCTATCCAAAAATAAAAAAATAAGAGATGGTATACAAAGGAAGAAATTTCAAAAATCTTTTGCTTGATCTTGCAATGTGTTATCAAACACTCAGAGTTCAGACAGAATCCCACCAATGATCCGGCTAAAATGTACGTCATCCCTACACAACTCTATATATCTGAAAATCATAATCAGGTTACAGAATCTGTGGGTTTATAGTGTTGATCCTCTAATCATGTAGTTAAGAGATTTTATTGTAATTAGAGATAAGGAAGTCATGATTTTAAAGTTGGTCTCCCAGTAGGCTGTTTTCTTTGTAGAATACAAGGCACTTCTGCTAATAAGAGCAGTTTTATATTCCAAGTTTTCAAGGACAGTGGAAAGACTAATGGTAGGTTATGAGAATGCTCTTATAAGGTCATCATCTTTAACCAGGAAGTGGTTTCAGTGTTGTGCCTAGGCCTGCCTGCACACAGACAGCTGCATGCATGCAATACTGATTTTATTATTTTATTTATTATTTTATTATTCATTATTTTAAATCATGTGCATTCATAGGTAGATATCTGTTTTAGAATTAACCTCAGTTAAAGTAGATTTCAGAAATAATACACATAAAATAAATCTTGACATCCTAAAAGCATTAGACCTTTCACTAGACATAACTTTATCCTATTTGGCCGTGCTCATATTTTAGGCTTTGCTGTGAATGAACTCTTCAGTCTGAAAAGCAACAACATAAATATTCTTTACCTTTTCCCCGACATCTGTTCGTCTTCACTTGGCACCCTGTCTACATCTCCTTGCTGGTTTCCTTGTTATCAGCTGTGGAGAAAAAAAACGAATAAAGGTCAAGATTTTAAAATGTTTTCAGACTTTAAACAGATTTCTTATTTCAGATTTTTCAGATTCTGTTTTGTTGCATTAAGTGAGCAACTTTAACATGCACACACATTGTTTTTGTTTATCTCTTACATATGAACCAAAGCCAAGCTGTGGCAGGATTTTAAATACTTTATAGAGTTTTTGAGTTTCCAGTAGTTTTATGCTTCGCCTGAGTCGGTCCTGTCCTAATATAATAAATTGCCAGATTAGGGAAATGGTCAGGTACCACAGATAGGAGAGATGATGTTACTCTTTATATTATGGATTAATTTCTCATTTCTCCTTTCTAATGTCAGAACTTCTAGTTCCCGTAGAAGGAGACATAATGCCTGTAGATTTGACACATTATTAATTAAAAAAACAAAAACAAAATCAAAATTCATAACTTTACCTTAGCTGTTTGTCTCCACTTGACACACTGTCGACGACTCGTTGTAGCTCTATTGTAGGCTGATAGCTGCGGTGGCAAAAGGAAAATAAGTCAAAATTCAAAGTTTTTAATCATGTAACAGTTTTTTTGTTGTTGACATAACCAACAATAAGATGGTGAGACAAAATGGTCTTTGTAGTAAAGAAGCAAACTGTATTTAAAGATTTCACTTGATGCCTGTAAGTCAAAAGTGTAAAACCAGAACTTACCTTGAGCGCACACTGCACACAGCAGTCTTCCTTCTCCTGTGCAATGTTAAGCAGTTGGGTTTTTATATAAGACCACACTGATATGAAAATGAAAGCAGTAGAGGATTCTATTGTTTAAGCACATAAAGTATGAGCCATCAGTCTGTTTAAGTGAAGTGAGCATAGACCAAGAACGTCATTTATTTATACCTGGTCTCAGTCTGACTCTTTTTCCTGTACTTGTTGCATCTTGTGCTGTTGTGATGAGTGAATTTCCCCGTTGTGGGATAAATTCAGTCTATCTAATCTAATCTAATCTAATCTAATCTATTACTTTTTCATATTAGAAGGTATCAGGTGTAAAGCAGATGTTTGCTCCTGGAGTAACTGTAAGTTATAGCTGTAAGATTAAATCTATTTTGCTCTTTGGAACAGCTGTCTTATAGGAAGCTCAGACAAAATACCTGAGCCTATGTAAACCAGGGATCATGTGACTGGTTTGATTATGGTTGACATTAGGACATCTCAGTTTATACATATTATATGCCTATAGACCTATAAATTAGTGACTAACAAGGTGTGTGGACATGATAAATATGCTAACCATTGACAGTGAGCACCTTCCACCATTCTACCACCCAGACTGAGCGGCAGTCAGTCAGTCAGTCAGTCAGTCAGGAGGCTCACTCTGGTGAGAAGATCTATTCTCTTCTTCTGATGGGTTTGGTAGCTGCAAGCATGCGTTTTTCAACACTTTTGTTAGTTTCTCAGGGAATAATACATGGATCTTGATGAACAGTCAAGAATTTAGGTGGCTGGTCTCTGAGTGAGTGAAAAAGGGGAATGTTGGGCCTTGGTTGTGGCAGACGCTCTACGTGACATGTCACGTGATACGTCTAGTTTGGATTTTTCATTTTTACTAAAGGGACGTCACGAGGAACTGATCCTGTGGCAACAAAATGCTGCATCTGCAAAATTATTGCTCAACCTGTAACACTGCAACTCTTCACTGAACACACCGGTCAGTTCTTGTAAAGGCTGCCTTAGTCATGGTAGTATTAAAGGCTGTTAATCTAATCTTCATGTCATCGTTGGTTTACTATAAATTCAGTGTGTGACTATAGTTTGCAATGTGTCTGCACATGTGTCGGTGCTGCCGAAGCTCTCTTACAAAAAGAAATAAATCAGCTTTGTACTCAGTTTTAGTTTTGTAAAAATAAGCTTTTGTAAAACTAAGTGACCCACTTCATTCGCCAGATTTATTTACCGCCATTATCTGTGTCGTGACAACTGAAAATCAATCACATGTTTAGTGCAGATGAGAGCTGGTCAAAACACCAAGTTCGACACAATATTTCTTTTCTAGAATTTCTCTTCTAGAATTTCTCTATTGCTTGCAAGCAAGAGTCACACATCATCAGCGTATAGATGATGACTGAAGAGATGCAGTGTCTCCTCATCATTTATAGTTGCAAAGAACCAATACATACAGTTGCAGCGATCACAAGGTTACATGTGAACTCACGTAAAATAATATTCCAACCATTTCCACATCCACCTCAGGTTAAACATTATCTTAACATATATGTACATTTCCATGGGTAAAGTGTTATACATCAACCATTGTCAGAACATATATCCCCAGCAGAGGTCACACAGGAGAGGTTAAAAAACACCCTTCAGGATGAACTCCTTAACTGAGTTCTTACCTATGTTTTACAGCCCTCTGTATCATAGTAATGTTGCACAATATTTGTTAGATTACATATGCAAAAACAGCATATCAGAATAGGGACTTTAGAGAATTTTCCTAACATCTGCCTTTATCATTTCTATCATTAAAACCAGAACTCCTAAACTAAAAGCACACAGTCTCAGAGGTGTAAGTTCATGTTTGTTGTCACAGGAATGACATGAAGACATTGAATCTTATACATATTATATGCCTATAGACCTATAAATTAATGATTGAGGTGAGTGTATTGTAGTGGAGAGGGTCCAAAGAAAGTAATCATACCTAGAAAAGGAATGCTTCCAGCTGAAATGACCATTGCTGACAATGCAGAAATTGCCTTGCACTGCATTGCTGACGAGTCTATCGCTCTAACAAGTTGTGTGAACATGTGATAAATATGCTAACCATTGACAGTAAGCACCTTCCACCATTCCACCACCCAGACTGAGCAGCAGTCAGTCAGTCAGTCAGTCAGTCGGTCAGGAGGCTCACTCTGGTGATAGGATGAGTGAGTGAAAAAGGTGAATGTTGGGCCTTGGTTATGGCAAACGCTCTACGTGACATTCTAGTTTGGATTTTTCTTTTTTCTAAAGGGACGTGACGAGGAACTGTTCCTGTGGCAACAAAATGCTGCATCTGCAAAATTACTGCTCAGCCTGTAACACTGCAACTCTTCACTGAACACACCGGTCAGTTCTTGTAAAGGCTGCCTTAGTCATGGTAGTATTAAAGGCTGTTAATCTAATCTTCATGTCATCGTTGGTTTACTGTAAATTCTGTGTGTGATGATAGTTTGCAATGTGTCTGTGTATGTGCCGGTGCTGCAAAACTTCTCTTACAAAAAAATAAATAAATCAGCTTTGTACTCAGACTGATTTATTTACCTCCATTATCTGTGTCATGCATGGCAACTAAAAATCAGTCACTTGTTTAGTGCAGATGAAAGCTGGTCAAAACACCAAGTTCGATGCAATATCTACAGTAGAGGTTACAAAACACCCTTCAGGATGAACTCATTAACTGAGTTCTTACCTTTGTTAGTTTTTACAGCCCTCTGTAAAACAACATATCAAAATAATAGAGGGACATTAGAGAATTCCATATGGAAATACTGGATCAGGGCTGCAGTGTTCAAGCTGATCCAGACTCTGGAATGGTTAAAAGAGAGATCTCAAAAGAAAAATTCCTCATAAATATAAATATAATTTATCCATCCAAAGATAGTGGCCCTACAACAAAAAGAATCATGAAGGCAAGACATTTTACTGTTACAAAATCTGTTTATTATGTTAAATGCGTTAAATGTCTGCTCAGATTTAAAGCTAGTTTTGATTTATTTACGTTAATACATCTTTTTCATCTTGACAGCGATACAGAGGAGAGTCAGGTACATGATTAATTGGGTGATACAGACAATGAGGCAAGATTACATTGTGAATTTAAAGCACTGCAACAATAGAACACTTCAAAGATAAAGCTAAACAGGTACACTGTTCCCTCATATGAAATGTATAGTTATGTAAAACCAAAAATGAAACATTTAACTCAGTTGCTGATATGAATTGACGAATTGACGACATGTATATCTTCAGATCAGTAATCAAATTATTTACATTAAGTGGCTACAAATGGCAGCTCTTAGCTCAACAGCAAACATATTAATATTTATTTTTACATACAGTGTTTATCAGTTAAAGCATTTATTACTAAATGTCATGTGCACATACTAAAGTAATCTTAATTTCAAAAATTACATCATATAAAAAGACATTCTGGTGATATAATTATTTAAAATATAACAGCGAAATTGTTAACTTCATCAGAATCAAAGCTAATAAAGTATCTCCAAAATATATGCTTGAATGATTGAGGATGATCAGGGATTTATGTAAAATGGATCTAACCACCAGTCATAGATTTGTGAGTGTTGCCACAAATACAAGACTCTCACTGAGCACTACTGCTCTACACAACCTTGTGTTTTTTTTTTTTATTGTCTTCACATCATCATAGCATACGTTTTTGTCTTCATTCTTCAGGATCACCTTCTCTGGATCAGATGGATTGTCCAGAACAGCATGTTTTTCATTTGATGTCGGCAGAACTTTGCACAGGGATTAATTCTTCTTGACCTCCTTCTCTGGATAAAATGTCTCGTCCAGGACGGCTCGGTGTTCCTCTGATGTCTCCTGACCTTTGCACAGGGAGTCATGGGTGTTCTTCCACGAGTCCATCTCTGAGCTCCAAAGTGCAGCTCTGGCTCTGATGAACTTTGAGAATTCAGTCTCGTTGCCTTTGGACAGACTGTAGCCATCCTTACAGATAAAGAAGACATCCATGCCAAGGAAAAGAGCATTGGCTGCAATGAAACCTGCTCTGGCTGACTTAGTAAAAGCAAGAGGCCCTTTGACTGCTGCCTGACCGATATCTGGGATATCAGCGGCCACCCTGGGCACGTTGCGTAAGGCTTTGCCCTCCTGAGCCACCAGCCTGCCAGCACTTACCATCGCCTCCTCACTGTTCTTCAAAGCAGAGACAGCGTCAACAAACGAATCAATACCTTTTCCAACAGCACCAACTTTACCGAGCACCTTGCCTGCTCCAACAACCAATTCTATGTCACTTGCCTCTAAGTTGGAGTCTATTTGACCCATGACCTTGTTCAGACTACCCTGAAGAATCTGAACATCCTCCATGAAGCTCTGGAAGACTTCATTGGCTTTCTTTTGTTGTGTACGGTTTACTCCTATCTCTGTGGCGGTGGTGACAGCACTGTTGACTCCGCTGGTCACTCCCAGTGCTGCCCCACCTGCTATCAGACCTGTAGACACTCCTGCCGTCACAGGAATTAATGCCAAACCAACAATGGAAAGCACACCTCCAGCTGCCCCCACTGAGCTGCCTGTGACACTGGAGATCTTTGCCCCCTTATTCATGCTGTCTAGCTGAACAGCCCTCCCCTCCAGGTCTGTTAGAAACTGCTGCATCCTGGGTTGTCGCTCTTTGAACTCATCGATGAAGCTGGAACATGAAACATCCTGGAACAAGAACACCAGTCTGAAGTTCTGGTCCATCCTGATGAAGAGGAGAGACACAATTAATCCACCAATCAATGCTTTATTAAATTATCATCTGGATTGCTCAGCAACCCCTCAGTTCTTTGACCAACCAACATTGAGAGCAGTTTGGTTATAAGAAAAAAACTTATGGAAGAAAAGCATTTCTTCCATCCTGGATAAAGTACTTGACACATGATGTTAATATTTATTGTCCTTTAATAACAGTATGATAATAATACAAATAAAAATCAGTCTTTGAAGGTGTTCCCTTTGTTTTCTATATTCTTACATTCTGTCACTTTACACATGTACCAATTCTGTATTGCTTTTCTTGTTGAACTGTCCCTAAAGTCAATGTGTGCACTATAGACCTCATTGATTGATCACCAAGGGAACAGGTTTGTGTTAATTAATAACTGGGCTAACAATCATGTTGGTGGATGAAGAGTCAGAGTGGTTCCATCTACCAGTAATTCTTCTTAACAGTATTTTTCATTGAAATTGAGCAAAATCTTCGTTATAAATGTATTTTGTATGTTTTTGTAATGATGTAGAATTAGTTAACACTGGTCAGATGGCAGACCTACAGTGGCCAATCAACATAATGTTTTATTACCCAACACAAACATACGTGGATGATATTTATGGATAATGCTCACCTGATTTTGTGAATCTGATTAATGTGATCAAGCATCCTTTGTATTTCATCTTCAGACAAATCCACATCAAGGTCCACCACAGTTTCTGTAGCTGTTCTCTGGAAACGTAGTCTAAAAGGGAACAATCGCTTTTAATACCTTGTATGTTAACAACCTGATGGCCCAAACTAACCACGCAGAGGTAACACTTACCTTAATTCAAAATGCTGATTAATGTGAGAAACAATTCTTTGTATGTCATCTTCAGACAGATTCCCACTGAGGTCTGCCAGATGCTTTTTAGTCATCAGGACGCGCTGACTGAAACGAGAACAATTAAAGTTGCTGAAAGCTATTTTTTTTTTTATTAAAAGAAGCTCTTAATTCCAACAGTAATCACTGTAACACCTGAGTGTTTGGTCAGTAACACATTTCTCTAAAAGACAAAAGAGGGGATTGCAAATGTAAAATGGACAGGATGTTAAGCTAAATGCCAACATATTATCCTTATTATTTCTAATAATTTCTGGTATGTAAAGAACAAAAAGGGAAAAAAATCCACCCATCTACCTCTGCTATTTAACCCTGGTCTCATCTCCACTCCAGTCCCAGATTGTTCCGTCCCATATGATGATTATTTCAGTGCTGCTTGCTATTGTGTTTAGTTCCTCTAAAGTATTTGCTGGTGTTGAGATTTCTCTCGTGCTCTGCTCATGTTTTGTTTGCCTTGTGAGTTCCCTCCATGTGGGGGACATGGACCCCTGACCACTGACCACTCTAACAGTGATTACTAATGGGATATAGAGCTATTTAACACTTAACCACTTACAGCTTACATTTTTACTTTAAATTAATATTTTTTCCGGTTTTAAGAAATAATTTATTACTTCAGATTCATATTTAAAAGCTTGAGAGCTCAAAAGACCTTTTCTCCAACTCCTTACAGATCTTCCGGGTGGTCTTTATGTATTTGTTCAGTTGGTACGACAGCACTTCCACATTCTGAAGTTTGGGGCGGAAGAAGACACTTGCATCTCTTTTAAACTCGAGGAGGAGAGGGCAGATTTGTCGTGCAGCAGTGATGACAATTCGAACATGTTCAAGGCTGATCTCTTTGGGCAGGTGTAACACTTGGTTCTCCTCCATGAACACATGAAGTGAGGTGACTGCCAGCTTCTCCACTGCCTCCAGGAAGTGGTCGAGCTCCTCGAAACCTCTAAGAGTGTCTGTTAACACAGCAGCCAGATCTTTCTGCAGCTCTGCACGCCTGCTGTCTGCATAATTGGAGGTCACCTTGCTCTTTAGATATTCCGCCAGAGCCTTACACTTTTCCTTTGACTTAGTAACATGACTGAACTTCAGGTCAACTTTGTCAACTTTGTCTTTGATATCTTCCAGCTTGCTCAACTCTGTCTTCCTTGCATCCTTCCATGCAGAGATCCCCTCACAGAATCCACACACTGTGTTCATGTTGGTGAGGGTATCTGTGGTGTATCGGCACAAAGCCTCTTGTAGTTCCTGTCTGTGAAACAAGACAACATTGTCTCTAGATTAATCTTTGTCATGTCTGACATGTGAAATGTGACCCATTGATCAGCCTTCACAGGGTTTGAAAAACTGATTCAAACAAAGAAATGAATCCCCTGTCCAAAAAGAAAAAAATAACAGATGGTGTATGAAGGAAGAAATTTCAAAAATCTTTTGCTTGATTTTGCAATATGTTATCAAGCACTCGAGTTCAGACAAAATCCCACCAATGATCCTGCTCAAAATGTGTACAAACATGAAATGTACAGGATCGATTCTATTCACTTTATTAGCAGTCTGGATGTATTATATATTCAATATACTGACTTTTATTGATGCAGCTCATCTGAACCTTTGAATTTGAATTTCACTCAAAGGAATGGCACAAATTCTGATCTCAGAGTCATTTTGGGCTGTCTGTGTGTACTGAGTCATAAAATGAATCATAAACCCCCCAAATTGGAAGGCATTTCTGCACTGCAGTTCCCTCATCTCAAAGTCTATGGGTTATTTTTTTAAATGGTTTTTTTGGGTCAATTGCTGAAGTAAAAGATATTTACACATAAACAGCAACAACATAAAATACGTCATTAAATGGCCCACAATTTAATTATAAAAATGCTCAGGTGTCATGTGCTCGTGTGACTGAAATGTATTTTATTTATTGCCTAACATTAGCTTTTTACTTCAAGCAATTTCATTTCAAAAATCTCAAAAGTGGTGCTCATCTGCACTCTCAGAAAAAGGGGTACAGTACGAGTCCTTTTTTGTACCCCTAGGTACAATCTACACTAATGTACCCCCTAGGGCTCATTATTGGACCTTAAGGTAACTATTTGTACCCTTTTGAGGGCCCAAAAGGTACATATATGTACCCCAGTGGTAAAAGGTACATATATGTACCTTTTCTTCTACATGCTGGGGTACAATTGTATTAGGCTCTACAAATGGCAGTAGCCTAAATATTAATATGTTTAAATAATCATTTAGTCTTTCTTCAGTAGTAGTTATACTTTTTAAATGTGAAGGTTTCACTGTTTCCTTAAGTATTCAATGAAGATTTTAACTTCTAAGCCATTTTTGAGTAGCCTTGAAATATTTTTTTTTTAGCAGATTTGCAGGTATGAAAAATTACTAATCATCCAGTCAATATTGTATGTTATGATATTCACAAACGGCCAACCATGGATGCACAGTAAAATCAGCTACCTACAGCCTGGCAGACAAAGAGCCCGTCCACACCGCAGTATACAGTATGCAAGTTTCCCAGAATGCATTTCGTGGCAACCGGCAGTGGTAGAGCTGCTTAAAGCTGTTTTAATTCTCGCTTTAGCGCTGTTTATACATCACTTTCTTAAGTTTTAATATTTTTTTATGCGAGAAAGTACCTATTTAGATCCTTGGTGATACGTGATACGCCTCTGCCAATAACTGTCACTAGGCAAGTAAACCACTATTGACTCCACCAGTCAACTTATATGTCACACTTCGACATAGTATTTAAAGATGTACAAAACTGACATGTGAAGTTCTTCTGTCGTGAGTGTTATTTTCATGTATGCAGTTTTAAGGTTGGTGGAGAATGGACTTGCCTGCAGTGGACAATTTTACATTGTTTAAAGTTAAATGAAATTGAAATGTGAAAATAAAAAATACATTCTGGGTACAAGGGTACACAATTGCCACCAGAGGTACAAGATTGGTCTTTATAAGGTACAAACCACAAGGGTACAAATAAGGACCCAGTGTCAAGGGTACAAAATTGTACCTTCAGAGGGTACTGCCCCAGTGACAAGCCATTGTACCCCTAAAGGTACAATTCTGTACCTTATTTTCTGAGAGTGTGTGAAAATGATCCTGCTGAACAAAATGTGTGAGTATCATAAACTTGTGTTTGTCATAGAGTTTGTATTCGGCAATAATCCAAAATCTCAAAGGCTTTTTGTGAAAGCATGAGAAAAGGAAGTCAAGATTTTAAAGTTGGTCTCCCAGTAGGCTGTTTTCTTTGTTGAATACAAGGCACTTCTGCAAATGACAGCAGTTTTATGTGTCAAGTTTTCAAGGACTTACCACCCTTGTTTCCAGGAAGTAGTTCAAGTATTGTGCCTTGGCCTGCCTTCACATAGACAGCTGCATGCATGCAATACAATATAATCTTCTTTATTGTCTTTATCAATATCTGTAAGTGATCTGAAGTCTAGTTTCTGAACATTTGGAATCATCAATGTTTTAATCTCTTACATTCCCAAATTAGCCACAGTAAACAATGCATCCCATTATGCATCCCTGCTGTTATATTCCTCTAGAGACACTTTAAAGTCACATCATGTTGTCAGCACATGTTTTGGTCCTGACAGCAGTCATTTAGTAAGTGTGACTTCCTGTCTTCCTGGCTGAAATAACAAGGGATGCAAATCTTGGCAGCTCAGAACTCTTTACCTATTATCTCACCACAGTTTAGCTTTTTATTAGGTTATTTTAAATCATGTGCATTCATAAGTAGATATCTATTTTAGAATTAACCTCAGTTAAAGTAGATTTCAAACATAATACACAGAAAATAAATCTTGACATCCTAAAAGCATTAGATCTTTCACTAAACTTGCACTTGCACTTGGTCGTGCTCATATTTAGGCTTTGCTGTGAATGAACTCTATAAACATTCTTTACCTTTTCCCCGACATCTGTTTGTCTTCACTTGGCACACTGTCTATGACTCCTTGTGGCTCTATTGTTGGCTGACAGCTGTGGTGGCAAAAGGAAAATAAGTCAGGATTCAAAGTTTTTCATCCTGTAACATTAACACACATTAGTGAGACAGAATGCTCTTCGTTGTAAAGAAGCAAACTATATCTAAACATACAACTTGATGCCTGTGAGTCAAATGTGTGAAACCAAATCTTATCTTGAGTGCACACTGCACACAGCAGTCTTCCTCCTGCTTCCCCTTCCTGCATTTTTGGCCAGTTGGATTATTTTTATTAGACCACACTGCAATGAAAGTGAAAGCAGTGCAGGGTGCGTGGAAATTTGTAGACATGTTTAGGCAAACAAAATAAAAATGAACGTAAGGATGGACCAAGAAAGGCATTTATTTATTGTTGGAAACCGCATTATTTAATGTGAGAAGGTATCGGCTGTAAAACAGATGTTTGCTCCTGGAATAACAACAGCTGCTGTCATAACCTGGCTCCAGGCCATGACAAAAAATGGGAAAGGATGCAGAGTGTGAAATGAACACAAGTAATTTATTACAATTAACATAAGAAACTAAACAAACAGTTAAAAAAGGTGTGTATGTCAGTGGCATCAGTGGTGTAAATGTGGATGTGGTGAGAGATGGTGTGGTGTAGGTGGTGGTAGTTGAGCAAAACAATAGTTTCAACACACCAGGAAAAGGTGCAGGCGATGGGAGAAAAGCAAGAGACACCAGCCCAGTTAGAGGCCGGACTTTTATATCCCCCAGAGCCCTGAGACCAGGCGCTCAAGATCAGGCTGCTGCTGCAACCACCCTCCACCACCACCACCACATCCACCGTATTTAGGTGGCTGGTCTCTCTGAGTGAGTAAAAAAGTTTGTGACGTTTGAGTCATGCGACTGCAGTGTATTTTATCTATTGACTAACATTAGCTTTTAACTTCAAGCTATTTGATTTACGCTACGAAAATCTCTTAAGTGGTGTTCATCTGTGAAGATTAGGTAAATATCATAAAATTGTGTTTGCCACAGAGATTATATTTGGCAATAATCCAAAAAATACATTCTTAAAAATCCCACAGATGTTTTGTCCAGGGAACCAGGGTGATGCTAACTTCTGAGTTTGCCCACAGAAATACGTCATCCCTACACCACTCTGTATAGCAGAACATAATAATCAGGTTACAGAATCTGTGGGTTTATAGTGTTAAACCAGTAATCATGTAGCTGAGAGATTTTTATTGTAATTATGAGGAAGTCATGATTTTGAAATTGCCCAGTAAGCTGTTCTCCTTGTTGAAAACAAGAGCCTTTTTTTTATGATGACTGTTTACTTGCTGTAGCTGCAGTTCCTTCTATACACACTGCTCATTGCCTCCAAATGTACCTTCAATGTGAGAAATGGCGGAAAGATCCGCATTCCTCATTCCATAAACATAACAGTACTTCCCAAAATGTAGCTTCTGCTAATAAGAGTTTTAAACTTTCTAGGAAATCAGTACACCAAAGTTACAGCCGTTTTAAGAAAGTTTCACACTAAAAATAATATATTTCAAAGGTATCCACTTGGTGTAACTCTGACACTGAAGCTCGGCCTAGATCAGCTTTAGAATCATTTTTTTAACTTTCATATTGGGAAAGCACATATCGTTTTAAGACAGAAAATTGTCAGTTACTAGAGTAGTCTATGTCTCACAAGTTGACTATTTGCATTTACTTCAAGCGTTGGTATTTGGGGCATACACAACAAACATTTCACTACATGGTTGAACAGTGTTGGTGGAAAGAGGAAGCTCAAAATATTTCAGTGTACACATCAGCTTCTGCATGATGGTTACATGTATTTAACTCGGTGAAAATAAAGATGATATCTTTATACACTCAGTTGCCAGTTAATCAGATACACATAGCTAAAACTAATGCATTTAAAACAGTTCTTCAATAAATTCTTCCTGCAACCTCCAAAATGATTCACGCTTCATTTTATATTTTCCTACTGTTTTGCAAAAAAAATCAAAAAAATGATGAAACTCTGTAACCTACCTTTCCTTTTGTCCACTCATCATTACTGTACCATCAGTTTTATGTGTCAAGTTTTCAAGGACAGTGGAAAGACTCTTGGTAGGTTATAAGAAGTCGTTCAGGTTTCACAACCCTTGTTTCAGGATGTGGTTTGTGGTTTCAGTGTTGTTAGGCGTGCCTTCTCACAGACAGCTGCATGTCCCTACAATACAATATAATGTTCTTTGTTGAGTTCATCAATAACTGTAAGTGATCTGAAGTCTAGTCCCATTATGCATCCCTTCTGTTATATTTCTCTAGAGACACTTTAAAGTCACATCATGTTGCCAGCACATGTTTTGGTCTTGACAGCATACATTTAGTAAATGTGACTTCCTGTCTTCCTGAAATAAGAAACTAAACAAACAAAAAAGGTGTGTATGTCAGTGGCATCAGTGGTGTAAATGTGGATGTGATGAGAGATGGTGTGGTGTAGGTGGTGGTGGTGGAGCAAAACAATAGTTTCAACACACCAGGGAAAGGTGCAGGCGATGGGAGAAAAGCAAGAGAGACCAGCCCAGTTAGAGGCCGGACTTTTATATCCCCCAGAGCCCTGAGACCAGGCACTCAAGATCAGGCTGCTGCTGCAACCACCCTCCACCACCACCACCACATCCACCACCACTGTATTTAGGTGGCTGGTCTCTATGAGTGAGTATAAAAGGGGACTGTTGGGCCTTGGTGGAGGAAAACTCTCTGCGTGCCACTCTAGTAGTGGAAATGTTTTCCTAAAGGGAGGAGACAAGGGCGGTAAAAACTAAGTGACCCACTTGATTCCCCAGATTTATTTACCTCTGTTTCCTGTCTTTATCATTTCTGTCATTAAAACCAGAAATCCTAAACTGCAAGCTCACAGTCTCATAAGTGTAAAGGAGACTTTTACTGCCCTTTTCAGGAAATGTTTGTTGTCACAGGAAATATTGGGTCAGGGCTGCAGTGTTCGAGCTGATCCAGACTCTGGAGCCCCCTAATGGTTAAAAGTGAGATCTCAAAAGGGAAACGTGAGTGTTTGAGCGTCACTGAGCAGAATGACGTATGTGCAGAGTTTGACTCCAGAAGGCTGCTTTCACTTACATCTGCTGAAGGAAGTTTTCCCCTTTTTTATCCTCAGTCTGGGTTTAAAGTGTGCAGCTTCATTTTTCTTATATAAAAGGTAGTTTGGAGGCTGATGAACAACTTTCACAAGTGTTTCTTTTGTATATAGACCATGATTCCATTTATAAAAGCAATAAAAGAGGAAAACATCCAAGGAGGTGAATACTTTTTTATAGGCACTGTATATTTTTATCTGCAACCATGTCCCACCATTATTGCTTGTTGATGGCTACAAAACCTCTCGGAATAACCAAAGATTGACAGAGAAGTTCTTGTTTGGATCAATTTTTCCCCTGTCTGAATACTTTAAGATAGCAATCTCATGGAACAGGACAGAAATAATTTACACCATTTCCCTTTAGATAGAGATCTATGACTGCACTTCATTGTTCAATCCTGTGTTGTATAATGACAATAAAGCTTGATTGTGGTTCATTTAATACTACATATTCAGATCTGATATTCAGGATCCACACTACAGAACGAGGTCAGCACCATTTAATGAATGTGTGTGAAGGTCACTATTATCCTCTTAATGTATGAAGCTCCTCATCCAAAGATAGACGCCTTCAAACAAAAAAGAATCATGAACACAAGACATTTTACTGTTACTTTTATAATCTGTTTATTACGTTAAACGTTCAAAATTGACGAATTGACGACATGTATATCTTCAGATCAGTAAACAAATTATTTACATTAAGTGGCTACAAATGGCAGCTCTTAGCTCAATAGCAAACATATTAATATTTATTTTCACATACAATGTTTAACAATTAAATAATTTTTTACTAAATGGCATGTGCACATACTAAAGTAATCTTAATTAAAAAAAGTTACATCATATAAACAGACATTCTGGCGATATAATCATTTAAAATATGACAGCGAAATTGTTTACTTCATCAGAATCAAAGCTAATAAAGTATCTCCAAAATATACGCTTTAATGATTGGGGATGTATATAATAATAATATATTTATTTTATATGGTGATTTTCAGGGTACACAAAGACAATTTACAGGTTAATAGGCAGAAATTTCAAAACAAAACACTAAAAATATATAAAAAAGAGACAAGTTATACCTTAAAAGCAATTTTTAAAAGGTGAGTTTTGGTGAGTGTTTTGAAGGTATAGAGGTCTGCACAGTCTCTGATGTGTTTGGGGAGGGAGTTCCAGAAAGAGGGGACAGCTCCTGAGAAGGATCTAAACACGATTCATAGATGAACAAAAAGGCAAATCGTGAGTGTTGCCATAATTGCAGGACTCTCACTGAGCACTACTGCACTACACAAACTTTTGTGCACGTTTGTTTTTTTTCCCTTTTTTCTTATTTTTTCTTGTTGTCTTCACATCATCATTGCATTTGTTTTTGTCTTCGTTCTTCTTGACATCCTTCTCTGGATCAGATGGATTGTCCAGAACAGCATGTTCATTCTTTGATGTTGACAGAACTATGCACAGAGATTCATTCTTCTTGATCTCCTTCTCTGGATCAGATGGATTGTCCAGAAGAGCATGTTCATTCTTTGATGTCGGCAGAACTTTGCACAGGGATTTCTTCTTCTTGATCGCCCTCACTGGATAAAATGTCTTGTCCAGGACGGCTCGGTGTTCCTCTGATGTCTTCTGACCTTTGCACAGGGAGTCATGGATCTTCTTCCATGAGTCCATCTCTGAGCTCCAAAGTGAAGCTCTGGCTCTGATGAACTGAGAGAATTCAGTCTCGCTGCCTTTGGACAGACTGTAGCTATCCTTACAGATGATGAAGACATCCATGCCAAGGAAAAGAGCATTGAGTGTAATGGAACCTGCTTTGGCTGCCTTACCAAGAGCAAGAGGCCCTTTGACTGCTGCCTGAGTGATATCTGGGATATCTGAGGCCGCCCTGGGCACGTTGCGTAATGCTTTGCCTTCCTGAGCCACCACCCTGCCAGCACTTACAATTGCCCTCTCATTCTTCAACAACTTCAAAGCAGAGGCAGCGTCAACAAGTCCATGAATACCTTTTCCAACACCACCAACTTTACCGAGCACCTTGCCTGCTCCAACAACCAATTCTATGTCACTTGCCTCTAAGTTAGAGCCTATTTGACAGATGACCTCCTCCAGACAACCCTGGAGAGTCTGAAAATCTTTCATGAAGCTCTTGAAGACTTTACTGGCTTTCTTTTGTTGTGTACGTTTTACTCCCATCTCTGTGGCGGTGGTGACAGCACTGTTGACTCCGCTGGTCACTCTCAGCGCTATCCCACCTATTGTCAGACCTAGAGACACTCCTCCTGTTACAGGAATCAATGCCAAACCAACAATGGAAAGCACAGTCCCAACTGCGCCCACTGAGCTGCTTGCCACACTGGAGATCCTTGCCCCCTTATTCATCTTGTCTAGTTGAACAGCCCTCCTCTCCAGGTCTTTCAGAAACTGCAGCATTCCGGGTTGTCGCTCTTTGAACTCACTGATGAAGACAGAACATGAAACATCCTGGAACAAGAACACCAGTCTGAAGTTCTGGTCCATCCTGATGAAGAGTAAATATAGAAAATGAATCAACTCATCAAAACCTTTTATGTCAACAGTTTATTTAATTATTCTGCAGAATATGAAAAGGAGTCTGAGTGAGCCCCCTAAAGACTCTGTAAATATGAATATGGCTTTAAGAAAGCAATGTTCAGCTTACACAATTTGTGTTTGTGTACAACTGATTTTAATATTTTTTATCTCCAAGGTTAAAAAATATAGAAATCTGTTTTGTTTTTTTGTTACAACAAAGAAATAGTCTACCAAACACAAATTTCCTTACTAAATGTCCTTATTTATATGGATGGACAAATAATCATATTCGTTCCATGTAACAATAATTCACCATATTTCCGTAATATTTGGTAAAATCAACCCTACAAATGTATTGCATGTGTCTTTTGTAACATAATGATGTAGAGTTAACACTGCTAGGAGTACACACAAATATAAATGTAATACTTTGTCCCCCCAAAATATACATGGATAATACTTTTGTATAATACATACCTGATTTCATCAAGCTGATTAATGTGACCAAGCATCCTTTGTATTTCATCTTCAGACAAATCCACATCGAGGTCTACAACAGGTTTTGAGGTTGCTCTCTGAAATAGTAGTCTGAAAAGGGAACAATTGATTTTAGTATCTTGTTTGTTTTTGGCCCCAAACAAACCATCTTGATTAATGTGACAAAGAATTCTTTGTGCGTCATCTTCAGACAAATTTACACCGAGGTCTGCCAGAGTTGTTGTTGTCATGCTCAGGAGACGCTGACTGAAATAGAAGCAGCCATTCATTTTTAAAAAGCTGAAGAACATGATGTGCAAATAAATAATAATAATACCTTTTCTCCAACTCCTCACAGATTATCCGGGTGGTCTTTATGTATTTGTCCAGTTGGTACGACAACACTTCCACATTCTGAAGTTTGGGGAGGAAGAAGACACTTGCATCTCTTTTAAACTCGAGGAGGAGAGGACAGATGAGTCGTGCAAAAATGATGACATCCTGAACATGTTGAAGGCTGATCACTTTGGGCAGGTGTAACACCTGGTTCTCCTCCATGAACACCTGAAGTGAGGTGACCGCCAGCTTCTCCACCGCCTCCAGGAAGTGGTTGAGCTTCTTCAGACCTCCCAGAGTGACCTCCAACACAGCAGCCAGCTCTTTCTGCAGCTCTTCACGCCTCTTGTCTGCAGACTTTACCATGTTCTTAATATATTCCCCCAGAGCCTTACCTTTCCTTTTTGACTTGGTAACATGGCTTAAGCTCAGGTCAACTTTTTCAGCTCTGTCTTTGATGTCCCACAGCTTGCTCAACTCTTTATTCCTTGCATCCATCCATGAGGAGATCCTCTGACAGAATCCTCTCACTGTGTCAATGTAAGTGAGGGTATCTGTGGTGTAACGGCACAAGGCCTCCTGTAGTTGTTTTCTGTAAGAAAATAGAGTAAAGTAAAGTAGAGAGCGATCTTTGTCATGTTTTGTTATGGGAAAACAAAATAAATGATCTACTAACAATTACACAATGCATTTGTACAATGCAGATACAAAGTTACATGCAATAGGTCGCGATATAGCTGAAAATTCTTATCTGTTATTGTGTAGTTGCCAGGGTAGGAATTTCACGGCCATGGCCCCCATTGCCCTACACGTTGGCCTTGATGCCCAGTGAAAAAAAATCATCGTACGGCCACAGTGGCCTTTGTGCCCCTGGCTCTGTCCAAGTTCCATGTAAAAAGCGCCAGTGCAGCGTAGTGGGTTTGCCTTGAATAGAACTTGAGTGAGTTCGCGGTTCGCGCAGGTGGAGTCTCATCATCACATTGATGATCTCACGTGAAAGCCTCTCAAACAACAGCATCTCAAAATGGAAGAACGACACTTACAGCACAGGTACGCAAGCGAGCTCAGCTGGTTTTGATATGATACGTGACTTATGTGACAGGATTTAGTTTGGTAAAGTTGGAAATATATTCACAGATTCAAACTTCACGGATCAATAACTCATAAGTGAAACATTGTTAAAACACAAACGCCGAATCTTTCCTACCGTAGTAAGGTAGACAACGAACTACAACCATATTTTCATCAAAACGAGCAGTCCTCCGGGACTGGACAAATAACATTGGTTTCTGTGGTCAGCCATTTGTGAGACAAGGGCGCAGGGACCGTCTAGAAAGTGCAACACTGAAAAGAGATACTACAAAAAATGAACAATAACTTCACTATTGTTCAGTGTAGTGTCACCAAAATCACTCCACACATCAGTGGTCTCCTGCTGATTATTCTACAACTGTTTGTTTGGAAAACAATGTGCTTTGGCATAATTTTGGAGAATTTCGGGATATTTATTTGGGAGAAATATTCAATAACTTCACTAATATTCAGTGTAGTGTCACCAAAATCACCTAACCCTAACCCTACTTAAAACAAACCAAAAAAAAAAAGAAACAAATGTTCTAATGTAACATTAACTTGATATTGGTATTAAAAAATGGTTTAATACATAATCCATGTCTTATTATAAATTAGGATGTTATGGTATCAATCTGAAAGGTAAACCATCAAATTTTACTCAATGGCCTTGCCCCTAAAATGATGAAATTTCAACCCTGGTAGTTATGATTTTTTTCTTGTAATTATGGAAAAACAGAACTCTCTCTCTCTCTCTCTCTCTCTCTGGCAACAGGCTCTGGCAACAGTTTCAAAGCCTGATAACTCAAAACCTAAATAAAACTGGGATAATCTGCATGGTTAAAGACCTGGGGCCACAATGCATCCCCTCCTTTGTATTGAGTTTTGAGTAAACTCCAAAATTAGCCACGGCAAACAATGCATCCCATTATGCATCCCTTCTATTATATTTCTCTAGAGACACTTTAAAGTAGGGATGGGGCTGATCCGATCCAGTATTGGTATCGGGTCCGATACCAACGTAAAGCTTAAGGAACCGTCAGGAATCACTTCTGGAGTCATTCCAAAAGCAATGTAAACTCCCAGCAGACAAGTATTAGTATTAATATGACAGGCATTTTTGTTTTTTTGGAATTTAATAAATATTGACAATCAATTTGAAACCTTACAGTTGCATATTTGTTTTTAGGGTGGGATTTTTCCTGTTAACAGGATTTCCTATTTTTCTGACTTCCTTTTCTGACGTTGACGTTTCATACGTACATATCATACTTGCCTGTAGAGAGGAGTTTATTTCAGCCTCATATCAAATCAACAATAATGATAATAAATATAGCTGCAAGCAGCAATGAGGGGGTCAAGCTGGGACGCAACTGTGCAAGTTATGCAGCGCAGACTTGTGAGCAACGTAAGCAGTACGCATTTTAGAGAATTTACAAACATATGCATGTCCAATATTGAACTGGTGGAGGTGCTAGAGCGTTCAATGCAGAGGCACAAAAATGATGTGAGTGAGTATAAATGTTATGCAGCAAAGAGCTGTAAGCATTGTAAGCTGTATGCACTTTAATAAACTTAAAATCAAATACGCATGTCCAATACTGAACTGATGGTGGCGCTAGAGTGTTCGATGCATTGGCACACAAATTGATGTGAGTGATTGTAACGTTATGCAGCACAGAGTTGTAAGCAAAGTAAGCAGCATGCATTTCAAAGAATTTACAAGCATAAATGCATGTCAAACATTGAACTAGTGGTGGTGCTAGAGCGTTCAATGCATAGAATCACTATAGGGTGTCACGCAGGTTTCCTGCTTGACCCCCAATTAGGGGGTCAAGCAGTAAAACTGTGCCAGTTATGCAGCGCAGACTTGCGCAGTTTTACTGCTTGAGCCCGAATTAGGGGGTCAAACAGTAAAACTGGGCAAGTTATGCAGCGCAAACTTGCACAGTTTTACAGCTTGACCCTGAATTAGGGGGTCAAACAGTAAAACTGTGCAAGTTATGCAGTGCAGACTTGTGAGCAAAGTAAGCAACACGCATTTTAAAGAATTTACAAGCATAAATGCATGTCAAACATTGAACTAGTGGTGGCGCTAGAGCGTTCAATGCAAAAGCCTGAAAATTGGTGTGAGTGATTGGGACAGTGTCTTGACTCCAGGTACCAAGTTTGGTTACGCTAAGTCATAGCATCGGTGAGACGACAGCCCACTTCCTGTTTGGTGGCTTCGCCGCCATTTTCAATTGCCTCTCACGGGAGAATAAACTTGAAATAGAAAAATCTTTGAAATAACTTTTGTGCAGCTTGGTCTGAAGATCATCTGTGTCAAGTTTCGAGCAAATCCAACAAACTTTGTGACCCGTGAAGATTTTAAAGCTTTCTGACATAATCCAATATGGCAGCGGTCCGAAACTTTCAGCCAAATTTCAGCACTTTTTACCAAGGCGTTCTATGGGCTGCCATAGACTTCAATGGCAGAGGAAGTATAATAATAAGAAAACATATAATCACTATGGGTCTCTCGCAGTTTCACTGCTTGATCCCTAATAATATTAAAGCAAACAGAGCTCTGGTATCGGAATAGCATCGGTATCTGCAGATATCCAAATTCAGGTATCGGGATCGGATCGGAAGTGAAATAATGTGGATCGGTGCATCCCTACTTTAAAGTCAATTCATGTTGACAGCACATGTTTTGGACATTTCATAAATGTAACTTCCTGTCTTCCTGGCTGAAATAACAGGGGATGCAAATCTTGGCAGCTACAAATCAGTGAACTTTGTTTCTCTCCTCACCAAAATGTGTTATCAGTACATATTTTTGACCATTTTGCAAAGTGACTTTCATACATTCAATAATGACCTCAATAATGGAGATTTTGGTATTGTCCAAGTGTTCTGGTTGACCAATCACATGAGTGGACAGTTGAATGCAGGCATCAGTCCTTGCTGAGAGCAACATAGGCCAAATCACGATAGGCCAAAATGCGATCTCATAACTCATTACCTCTCATTTGCCTACAATTTATCATTTTATTAGCTTCTTTTAAATCATGTGCATTCATATGCTTTATCCTGAACTCTTTAGTCTGGAAAGCAACAACATAAATATTCTTTACCTTTTCCCTGACATCTGTTCGTCTTCACTTGGTACGCTGTCTACATCTCCTTGCTGGTTTCCTTGTTATCAGCTGTGGAGAAAAAAAAGTATAAAGGTCAAGATTTAAAATGTTTTCAGACTTTAAACAGATTTCTTTTTTCAGATTTTCCAGATTTCTGTTTTGTTGCATTAAGTGAGCAACTTTAATGTGCACATACATTCTTTTTGTTTATCTCTTACATATGAACCAAACCCAAGCTGTGGCAGGATTTTAAATACTTTATAGAGTTTTTGAGTTTCCAGTAGTTTTATGCTTCGCCTGAGTCGGTCCTGTCCAAATATAATAAACTGCCAGATTAGGGAAATGGTCAGGTACCACAGATAGGAGAGATGATGTTACTCTTCATATTATGGATTCATTTCTCATTTCTCCTTTCTAATGTCAGAACTTCTAGTTCCCGTAGAAGGAGACATAATGCCTGTAGATTTGACACATTATTAATTTAAAACAACAAAATCAAAATTCATAACTTTACCTTAGCTGTTTGTCTCCACTTGACACACTGTCGACGACTCGTTGTAGCTCTATTGTAGGCTGATAGCTGCGGTGGCAAAAGGAAAATAAGTCAAAATTCAAAGTTTTTAATCATGTAACAGTTTTTTTGTTGTTGACATAACCAACAATAAGATGGTGAGACAAAATGGTCTTTGTAGTAAAAAAGCAAACTGTATTTAAAGATTTCACTTGATGGCTGTAAGTCAAAAGTGTAAAACCAGAACTTACCTTGAGCGCACACTGCACACAGCAGTCTTCCTTCTCCTGTGCAATGTTAAGCAGTTGGGTTTTTATATAAGACCACACTGATATGAAAATGAAAGCAGTAGAGGATTCTATTGTTTAAGCACGTAAAGTATGAGCCATCAGTCTGTTTAAGTGAAGTGAGCATAGACCAAAAACGTCATTTATTCATACCTGGTCTCAGTCTGACTCTTTTTCCTGTACTTGTTGCATCTTGTGCTGTTGTGATGAGTGAATTTCCCCATTGTGGGATAAATTCAGTCTATCTAATCTAATCTAATCTAATCTAATCTAATCTAATCTAATCTATTACTTTTTCATATTAGAAGGTATCAGGTGTAAAGCAGATGTTTGCTCCTGGAGTAACTGTAAGTTATAGCTGTAAGATTAAATCTATTTTGCTCTTTGGAACAGCTGTCTTATAGGAAGCTCAGACAAAATACCTGAGTCTATGTAAACCAGGGATCATGTGACTGGTTTGATTATGGTTGACATTAGGACATCTCATCTTATACATATTATATGCCCATAGACCTATAAATTAGTGACTAACAAGGTGTGTGGACATGATAAATATGCTAACCATTGACAGTGAGCACCTTCCACCATTCTACCACCCAGACTGAGCGGCAGTCAGTCAGTCAGTCAGTCAGTCAGGAGGCTCACTCTGGTGAGAGGATCTATTCTCTTCTTCTGATGGGTTTGGTAGCTGCAAGCATGCGTTTTTCAACACTTTTGTTAGTTTCTCAGGGAATAATACATGGATCTTGATGAACAATCAAGAATTTAGGTGGCTGGTCTCTATGAGTGAGTGAAAAAGGGGAATGTTAGGCCTTGGTTGTGGCAAACGCTCTACGTGACATGTCACGTGATACGTCTAGTTTGGATTTTTCATTTTTATTAAAGGGACGTCACGA
Organism: Lagodon rhomboides; assembly: GCA_039737535.1. Lineage (NCBI taxonomy): Eukaryota > Metazoa > Chordata > Actinopteri > Spariformes > Sparidae > Lagodon > Lagodon rhomboides. The sequence continues at coordinate 3,919,767 of CM077802.1, forward strand.
GGAACTGATCCTGTGGCAACAAAATGCTGCATCTGCAAAATTATTGCTCAACCTGTAACACTGCAACTCTTCACTGAACACACCGGTCAGTTCTTGTAAAGGCTGCCTTAGTCATGGTAGTATTAAAGGCTGTTAATCTAATCTTCATGTCATTGTTGGTTTACTATAAATTCAGTGTGTGACTATAGTTTGCAATGTGTCTGCACATGTGTCGGTGCTGCCGAAACTCTCTTACAAAAAGAAATAAAAACCAGGGATCATGTGACTGCTTTGATTATGGTTGACATTAAGACATCTAATCTTATACATATTATATGCCTATAGACCTATAAATTAATGATTGAGGTGAGTGTATTGTAGTGGAGAGGGTCCAAAGAAAGTAATCATTCCTAGAAAAGGAATGCTTCCAGCTGAAATGACCATTGCTGAAAATGCAGAAATTGCCTTGCACCGCATTGCTGACTAGTCTATTGTTCCAACAAGTTGTGTGAACATGTGATAAATATGCAGTCAGTCAGTCAGTCAGTCAGTCAGTCAGGAGGCTCACTCTGGTGATAGGATCTATTCTCTTCTTCTGATGGGTTTGGTAATCCTATTTTCGCAGTCTTAGATTCCTTATATTTGTTTCAGGTAGGGGGTTAGGCCCCAGTCCAACGGCCCAACGGCCCCCCTGGCATAAAGAGATATTAAAGAAAGTGGTTCTAATTGTCAAACACATTTAAAACCAATCAGGCACTGCTACAGGTGTAATCATCATTCAGTCAACCTTATATATGTGTGTATAAAGTTTGTAAATAGGTACCTGTGCCACAGAGGATATCTTGGTTGGTTTGTCTGCAATATTCCACAAAAACTACTGAATGAATTTCTGCTCAACTTGGATAGAAGATGAGGTCCAACAGAATAGACCCCATTACCTTTCGATGTGAATCCGGATGCAGGGAGGGATCAGACAGTTTCACCATCTTTAACACTGCAAGCATGCCTTTTTCAACACTTTTGTTAGTTTCTCAGGGAATAATACATGGATCTTGATGAGCAGTCAAGAATTTGGATGGCTGGTCTCTATGAGTGAGTGAAAAAGGTGAATGTTGGGCCTTGGTTGTGGCAAACGCTCTACGTGACATGTCACGTGATACGTCTAGTTTGGATTTTTCATTTTTACTAAAGGGACGTCACGAGGAACTGATACTGTGGCAACAAAATGCTGCATCTGCAAAATTATTGCTCAACCTGTAACACTGCAACTCTTCACTGAACACACCGGTCAGTTCTTGTAAAGGCTGCCTTAGTCATGGTAGTGTTAATTTAATCTTCATGTCATCGTTGGTTTACTGTAAATTCTGTGTGTGACTATAGTTTGCCATGTGTCTGCGTATGTGCCGGTGCTGCAAAACTTCTCTTACAAAAAAATAAATAAATCAGCTTTGTACTCAGGCTGATTTATTTACCTCCATTATCTGTGTCATGGCAACTAAAAATCAGTCACTTGTTTAGTGCAGATGAGAGCTGGTCAAAACACCAAGTTCGATGCAATATCTACAGTAGAGGTTAAAAAACACCCTTCAGGATGAACTCCTTAACTGATTTCTTACCTTTGTTAGTTTTTACAGCCCTCTGTAAAACAACATATCAAAATAATAGAGGGACATTAGAGAATTCCATATGGAAATACTGGATCAGGGCTACAGTGTTCAAGCTGATCCAGACCCTGGACCCCCTAATGGTTAAAAGAGAGATCTCAAAAGAAAAATTCCTCATAAATATAAATATAATTTATCCATCCAAAGATAGTGGCCCTACAACAAAAAGAATCATGAAGGCAAGACATTTTACTGTTACTTTTAAAATCTGTTTATTACGTTAAATGCGTTAAATGTCTGCTCAGAGTTAAAGCTAATTTGGATTTATTTACGTTAATACATCTTTTTCATCTTGACAGCGATACAGAGGAGAGTCAGGTACATGATTAATTGGGTGATACAGACAATGAGGCAAGATTACATTGTGAATTTAAAGCACTGCAACAATAGAACACTTCAAAGATAAAGCTAAACAGGTACACTGTTCCCTCATATGAAATGTATAGTTATGTAAAACCAAAAATGAAACATTTAACTCAGTTGCTGGTATGAATTGACAAATTGACGTCATGTATATCTTCAGATCAGTAATCAAATTATTTACGGCAAGTAGTTACAAATGGCAGCGCTTAGCTTAACAGCAAACATAATAATATTTATTTTCACATGCAATGTTTATCAGTCAAAGCATTTATTACTAAATGTGAGAAGAGCATAAACAGCTGGTGCAGTGGCCGGACTTTGGACTTGTGCAAGTTAATGACTGTTGGCTTATTCCTTTATAGGTCTATATTTGAAATGCTGCCAGCTGGGTATACACTGCCAACAAGAGTGAAGTTGAGCCATGTTAGCAGCATAACATTTTGGTCATGGTCCTCAGAGAAATATTTCAGTATCTATTTGATGGATTAACACACCATTTTATCATCGTACCCCGATGATGAAGCTTTCTATTTGGCAATCGTCTAACTGTTCTGTAACAGCACTAGTTTCATTCATTGAATTTTTTTTGTTAAATGTCTCCATAACTATTAGATGGACCTTATTTTAGCTGTGTTCTCAGGATATTAACTTTGTGAAAACACGTAATCAGCTCCGGGTAACAGATCTTTATGTTTATATCCATGTTCATCAGTCATATTATGGTGTAAAATACATGTTTACAACAGCCTTGTAGACATTAACTGTTTTTGTGTTGATGTGATAAAAACCTCCTCTTTTTCTGAGAAGAACTTTGATTTCCTCTTTATTGACTGTAAAGTTTAGTACAAACAATTTATTTTTACTCTTATTTTTTGATATCATATAAATGAAGTCAAATGGTCTTTCCTTGTAAAAATAACAACCAACAGAAAAAAACGAAGCAAAATATTCAGGTTGTAAAATATCTGACAACAGTGATAAAAAGAATACAAAAATGAGACTTTTCAAAGATGAAGGTAAAGCAGGAACCTTTAATGACACCACAGCTTTGGAAAACATAATTCTACAGTGTTTGAAACGAATCAACAACCATCCAAGTACTAATATACATCGGCTACTATGTGTCAAATACAGAAAAAGAAGAAAATCTAAAAACTAAGTTCTATTTGTTATAAGACAGAAAAATAGTTTTTATATGGTCAGAGATATATTGAATAATTACAAAATGCATGCATGTAAAATATTTTCACTTACTCAACAACACACAATCTTTTTCTGAATGGTACATAAGCATTATGTTTTGAGATAAGCTTCATAGTGACAACACTCATACTGACCATGTGATTGTTAATATACAGAGACTCAATGAATCATGTTTGTCATTCAAGATACAGCTTATTAAGGATCCCTTAAAGATAGATTTAAATGATGTGTGATTCTGATGATCAGTGATACACACTTACTTTTCTTTCATTTTCATTCACATGATCTGACTGATATTTCATTTTTCCCCCCTCTGCTCTCTATCTACCTTCATGGATAAAATGTCCTGTCCAGGACGACTCGGTGTTCCTCTGATGTCTTCTGACCTTTGCACAGGGAGTCATGGATCTTCTTCCATGAGTCCATCTCTGAGCTCCAAAGTGAAGCTCTGGCTCTGATGAACTGAGAGACTTCAGTCTCGCTGCCTTTGGACAGACTGTAGCTATCTTTACAGATGAAGAAGACATCCATGCCAAGGAAAAGAGCATTGAGTGCAATGAAACCTGCTCTGGCTGACTTAGTAAGAGCAAGAGGCCCTTTGACTGCTGCCTGACCGATATCTGGGATATCTGAAGCCACCCTGGGCACGTTGCGTAAGGCTTTGCCTTCCTGAGCCACCACCCTGCCAGCACTTACAATCACCTCCTCACTGTTCAACAGCTTCAAAGCAGAGGTAGCGTCAACAAGTGAGTCAATACCTTTTCCAACAGCACCAACTTTACCGAGCACCCTGCCTGCTCCAACAACCAATTCTATGTTACTTGCCTCTAAGTTGGAGCCAATTTGACCCATGACCTCCTCCAGACAACCCTGAAGACTCTGAACATCCTCCATGAAGCTCTGGAAGACTTCACTGGCTTTCTTTTGTTGTGTACGGTTTACCCCTATCTCTGTGGCGGTGGTGACAGCACTGTTGACTCCGCTGGTCACTCCCAGCGCTACCCCACCTATTGTCAGACCGAGAGACACTCCTGCTGTTACAGGAATTAATGCCAAACCAACAATGGAAAGCACACCTCCAACTGCCCCCACTGAGCTGCCTGTGACACTGGAGATCCTTGCCCCCTTATTCATCTTGTCTAGTTGAACAGCAACCTCCTCCAGGTCTGTTAGAAACTGCAGCATCCCGGGTTGTCGCTCTTTGAACTCATCGATGAAGCCAGAACACGAAACATCCTGGAACAAGAACACCAGTCTGAAGTTCTGGTCCATCCTGATTAAGAGAAAAGATAAAATTATCCACAAATCTATGTTTTCTCTTCTTCAAGCATAGTGCCCCATGGTGATCTAATGTAAATTGGATCTTATTATTTATCATCCCTGATAATCATTAGTTATCATTGATTTAACCCAAAACTGCTTGATTGCCAATAAGTGTTTTTTGATTAATCAGGTGCTGATTTGTAAAGAATCCATTGAGTTTATCTCTCTCTCTCTCTCTCTCTCTCTCTCTCTCTCTCTCTCTCTCTCTCATATATATATATATATATATATATATATATATATATATATATATATATATATATATATGTATATGTATATATATATATATACACACTTTTGTATGATACATACCTGATTTCATCAAGCTGATTAATGTGACCAAGCATCCTTTGTATTTCATCTTCAGACAAATCCACATCGAGGTCTACAACAGGTTTTGTGGTCGCTCTCTGAAATAGTAGTCTGAAAAGGGAAAAATTGATTTTAGTGTCTTTTTTGTTTTCGGCCCCAAACAAACAACACAGAGGTTTTACTTACCCCAGTTCAACTTGCTGATTAATGTGAGAAAGAATTCTTTGTGCGTCATCTTCAGACAAATTTACACAGAGGTCTGCCAGAGTTTTTGTCGTCATGCTCAGGAGACGCTGACTGAAATAGAAACGGATAATTATCATATCTTGTATTTGAAGCACATTGGCATTTTCTGTGTAAATAATTCTAAATATATTTTCTTTGAATTGAAAAATTCCCCGGTGTTTCTGTTTTTAAGTAATTATCATTTCAGATTCATATTTAAAAGCTAAAGAACATGATGTGCAAATAAATATATTAATAAGAGATACCTTTTCTCCAACAGCTCACAGATTGTCCGGGTGGTCTTTATGTATTTGTCCAGTTGGTACGACAGCACTTCCACATTCTGAAGTTTGGGGAGGAAGAAGACACTTGCATCTCTTTTAAACTCGAGGAGGAGAGGACAGATTTTTCGTGCAGTGATGATGACATCCTGAACATGTTCAAGACTGATCCCTCCTGGCAGGTGTAACACCTGGTTCTCCTCCATGAACACATGAAGTGAGGTGACTGCCAGCTTCTCCACTGCCTCCAGGAAGTGGTCGAGCTTCTTCAGACCTCCAAGAGTGAACTTTAACACATCAGCCAACTCTTTCTGCAGCTTTGCACAGCTGCTGTCTGCAGACTTTATGGTTACCTTGTTCTTAATATATTCCCACAGAGCCTTACCTTTGCTCTCTGACTGGGTAACATGGCTAAAGCTCAAGTCAATTTTGTCAGCTCTGTCTTTGATGTCCCTCATGTGGACCAACTCTGTCTTCCTTGCATCCATCCATGAGGAGATCCTCTGACAGAATCCTCTCACTGTGTCACTGTAAGTGAGGGTATCTGCGGTGTAGCGGCACAAAGCCTCCTGTAGTTGTTTTCTGTGAGGAAACACAACATTGTCTGTAAATCGATTTTTGTCATGTTTTGACATTAGAACACAAAATAATTTATCTACTGAACAATTATTATAGAGTTGGAAAAACTCATTAAAATGAATATATCCAAAAATAATAAAAAACAAATAAACTTTGGAATACTTTTTCATAGAAAAGAGGCACTGTGGATTTTGTCCACATCTCTTGCATTGGATTTATTTTTAGGAAGGGGTCTATTGATGTCCAATGTTAACAGGAGAAAAGATGACAGCAAAAATCTAAGTTGCGCTTGTCAGTCTTTATAATTTCTTAAAGGAATTAAATGGTGGTCACTGCATCAGCGCAATCACTTAGCCTACATTTACATGTATTCAATTGACTTTAACTTTGACACCCAAGTATGGGGCGCCAATTGTAAAGTTGAGCATGCTAAAATAAACAGCAACTTTTCAACACATTTAGCAACAAACCCCATTAAAAAAAACAGATGTGAATTTCTTTATGTTACTTTTGACCAGATTTACAGCAATAGTTGTGAACTTTGTGATATTTACTTCTCTTGTAAAAATATAATGTCAATGTTAAATCTAAATAAAAAATCTAAATCTAAATGTTAAATGTTAAATCTAAATCTAAATGTTAAATCTAAATCTAAATGTTAAATATGAATATAAATGTGAAATTTAAATCTAAATGCTAAATGTTAAATATAAATGTCAGGGGTGAAACTAAATATTTAACTAATATGCAAATTCACACTGCCTGTCACAGGAAGTACCAAAATAAAAGCCCATTGATGCAAACAAGCGCTATCTGCCATCTTCTTCGGGTAGTCAGACGAAGTGATTGCGCTGCACTCACGTCTCCTCACTGTGCTCTCATTCATTGTGTCATCTACATACAAAGTACAAATCTTTACAGAGTTGCATGTAAATATTGTTAAATTCTATATCATCACAATAATTTTCATTAATATTATGATTTGTATTATCATTATCTGTACAAACAAATTTGCATATGGGCACAGAATCTGTATGACAATAAATAGTTATTGCAAACTCTCTGGTTTCTGTTGTTGTTTGTTGTAGTCAGAGTAGTATTGACCAATCATGTGAGCAGACTTTGGCTGAACAGAACAGTCCGTGTGGAGCGCAGAAGAGTCTCATTGGTCCGTTGATGATTTGGTTTTTATTAGCTAATTTTGATTCATTTGTTGAAAAGGATTAGCCAAAATGATGTGCACAGAGAACCCCTACATTTCACACAATATTAAACATCAAATGCAAATATCCGGGTTTTAAGTAGAATAGATCTGAAAAATGAGGTACTCAAAAACCACAACTTGGAAAATTGAAGCTTTCTTCATCTTTATCTTATCTCGCCCTCCTTATTTTTTAGGCTTTGCTGTGAATAAACAGTGTAATTATTCTTTACCTTTCCCCCGTCATCATTTATCTGCACATAGTACGCTGTCTGGAAGTCCGTGGGGGTTTCCTCGTAATTAGCTCTGGAGAAAAAAAAAAGATTTTTTTTTTTAACAGACTTTAAACACAGATTTGTGTGAACAACCTTGTTTGGATAACTTTTTCTTTTCTTTTCTTTTCTTTTCTTTTCTTTTCTTTTCTTTTCTTTATCTCTTACGTATGAACCACACCTAAGCTGTGGCAGAATGTTTTTGTAAGATATTAGAAATACTGTTGTGTTGAATTCTTGAATTTCTGATATTTTTACATCAGTCGTCCTGTCTCTTTATATCATTGATTCATTTCTCATTCCTCCTTTCTAATGTCAGAGCTTCTAGTTCTCCAGTTTACTTTAGTAGGCTGATAGATGTGGTGCCAAAAGGAAAATAAAGTTTTTGATGATATAACTGACTATAATAAGACAGAATTGTTTTTGTAGTAAAGAAGCAAACTGTATTTAAACATATAATTTGATGCCTGTGAGTCAGAAGTGTAAAACCACAGCTTACCGTGAGTGCACACTGCACACAGCAGTCTTCCTTATTGGATTCTGCTTGTATTACCTCCGTAGTTAAAAGAGAAACGGATCAAAATTGAAGATCTGATCTATTTTAGTGCCCAAGATCAACAGGTCATTAGACTGAATCTGCTGAATGAACAAATTCACCAACTGGTTTGCGCCCAGAACATCACCAGGTGATACTCAGATATATTCAGTTTCGAGGCTGAACCTATGTGTCGTATTGATAACGAAAGTGTTAAAAGTCATATGAGTGTGCCGGTGTGTTCACACTGGCACACCTTTATTTACTCAAAGCTGACATCCTGATGCTGCCTTTAAAGGCAGTAGGAAATATACATAATAACTACATTTATTGAGGTTGTAGTCCATTCTGATAGATATTTTCTGAAAGAACGAGCTACCCTACTTAATAATCTTTCTAAAGACAGTGGTCTGTTCTGAGCTATTTCCTCCTTGACAGAATGAGCTTGTTTAGTGTTTGAAACATTAACTGAAGCATCTTTCATCACAGCATTTACTTCATGCAGCCTGCAGGCTGCTCTCTTGCACACTCTCTGCACTCTTTCACTGGAATACACAATGTATTGTCTTGCCATCTGAAACATTCCTGTGGTAATAAGAGAAATTCTATACTTAAGCTACCAACCTTTATTGCTAACTGCATAAAAGTGGTTTTATCTCCTCTGACACCGGTAGCAAATCATCCATGAACTTCCCAAACACTCAAAGTGGCGTGACTGTACACATCTTAGTTTTTTTCAACGTGTTGAACATTTCTCTTTTTATTTGATGAGTGAAGGATATATTAGCTTTCAGACTGTGAACAACATCAGATGGACACATCCCTATCCTCTGCTGCGGCTTTGATACAAAGCTCCTTAAGGATGGACATTTCACTGTTAGATAAAGACAACATTTTGGTCAGCTGTGTTTATTCCTGTTTTTTTGCTCAGGAGCTTTCATGTATTTCTGTACAGAAGTTCAAACACAGGTCAGAAAACTTTTCATCATAAAGGCTGCTTAAAGTGATGCAGTTCACACATTAGCAGCTGTGGTGGTTGTGCTGTACGTCAACCACAAAGTGGAGCACTTGTCTAAGAAACCCTGTTCGTCTGAAGCGGCTCAATAGAGCACTGGTTACCATCCAAACATGTTTTAATTAAGACTGCAATATTTAAAACATGTGAACAAATGATTCTTTTCAGTGTAACCATCATTTCATCATACATTTTTCAAGTGTAATCTGTAATCTTTTTTTTTTTGTCATATAACAAATCCTGATTTCATGTAATCTATTACTATTTAACCTCTGCTACTGATTACGTTGTGTTTATTCAAAGATGAACTTCAGAGACAGGTCGCCGAGTCTCTCCTGAAGCAGTCGATCAACTCTTTCACTCTGAGCTGCAGTAAAGATGTTCTTCCAGTCACCGATCTGACCTGTAATGAAGAAACAAAAACTACAGGTCGTATCTGTACATGTGTTTCCGAGCAGGTGGCTACAGTTATGTTGCAAAGTTACCTTTACGCATGAAGTCTCCCTTTAACTTCGTTTCTGGCAGAAACTCGTAGTTTGCTTTCACGTCTTTCTTCATGTTCTTGAATGTAGATTTTTCTACAACTTGCTCGATGGCTGCTTCACTCAGGTTTTTACCCAAGAAAGTGCAGATCTTGGTCACGGCCGTCTTCAGGTCCTAAAAGGAAAACAGAATTTAATAGATTCAATAGAATTTGTCACTTTATTCACAGCATCACCGACTGAGGGGACAAATCTTACCAAAATCATGTCCTCATAGGTCAGAAAGAGGATGTTGCACTGGTCTCTCACTGAATGCCACTCCCTGATGTGGTCAAACCAGGATGATCCTGCAACTGTATCATGGAAAAATTAGGTGTCTGTTGAATATTTATCCCAACAGCTTGCAAATACACTCAACAAGGAAGATTTAAAAAAAACATTTTTTTTAACAGTTTTTATTATTAAATTGTTGATGCAAATCTGCAGGTGCTTTCAAAACAATACAATCCAGACTTTTCTTTGCATTAAATACGTTTTTTTTTTAAATGTTTCTGTCAAGTTTTCATGATGAGATGGTTTTCCTTCTTAATCTGGTCATCATGACCCGGACTCTGAGGTATCTCACCTTTGCCTGTCAAATAGTCCTCAAAAAACTGCTCAAAGCTCTTGGGAGTCTCTATGTCAGCGACGACGCTACTGAAGTGGTAATAGGAGACGATGTTGTCCTTTGGATTCCGCATCACATAGATAATCTGACATACAAACAGACAACAATCAGACCAGAGGTGAAGGTTGTCCCAGGTTCCCAGTTTGTCCAATTTCGGTGAGAATTTGGCATGAAACTCTAACTCAGAGCATCTGTATTTCAGAACCTTGGAATGAGACCCAACAACCAGCCATTTTTCTCCAAAATCGGCTGCCTTTAAGTTACAAATCTGAATTTCCTATTTTACAATTTGTATTTTTGTAACTTAATTTGTATCTCGACAGAAATCACTTTGTATCTCATCACACAGCTGAAAAAGAGTAAATTAATCAAACAACTGTAGTGGACCTTCCTGCAAGTTGCATACGGATTGCACGCTCCCTCAAAACTTGCAACATCAGTGGGATTATGTTGTATGATAAAACTGCAAATTTTATAGTGGCCATTTATTGTGACCAGTCCAAAACACACCTGTGCAATAACCATGTTGTTAAGTCAGCATCTTGATGTGCCATACCTGTCAGATCCGGTGGATCTAGCCAAGTACACACTACTCAGATTTTAACAGATTTGTGCTAAAATTTCTTGAGATTTATAATATACAGCTTTTTCACTTTATTTCTTAAACTGTTATTTTATGGGCAGGATTGATTAATCCTCCATAAATACTGACCTTTCCCTTCTTGTCCTTCAGTCCTGGAGGCATGAGAGCTGGGGTGAGGTGAGAGGAGAAAAGTCGCGGAGAGGGTCGTAGAGAGTAATCTTCTCGACCCTCCAGGAACTCCAACCACGGCATCTGCTCATTGTTGTTTGGATATTCATTCAGACCTCCGGCTAACTCACAGATGGAGATGATGATCTGCTGAGTCCATATGGTTCCTGTGGGGGGACAAACATGAAACATCACTCATCAGTTAATCTGTTCCCAGCCAGAACAAAACTGTCACTGCAAAAACAGCACTATACCTCTGAAGAGTTTGACACACTCACCTGACTTTGGATAGGTGACGAGGAATATGTCACTATCTCGAATTTCAAAGCTCTGCAGTGAGTCGATGTACTCTGCAGTTGTGTATTTGATGGGAAAGTTGTAGTTTTTGTGCCTGAAGAGAAAGTCTGCGATCTGCTCCATGTTACTTCTGAATCACACAGAAAAAGTATGAGAATGTTCTTATGTGGGATGAGAGAAGAGCATAAACAGCTCGTACAGTGGCTGGACTTTGGACACGTGCAAGTTAATGACTGTTGGCTTATTCCTGTATAGGTCTATATTTGAAATACTGCCAGCTGGGTATACACTGCCAACAAGAGTGAAGTTGAGCCCTGTAAGCAGCACAACATTTTGTTCATGGTCCTCAGAGAAATATTTCAGTATCTATTTGCTGGATTACCACACCATTTTATTATTGTACGCCGATGATGAAGCTTTCTATTTGGCAATCGTCTAACTGTTCTGTAACACCACCATGAGTTTGAGGCATTGCATTTTTTTGTTAAAAGTCTCCATAACTATTAGATGGATCTTATTTTAGATGTGTTCACAGGATATTAACTTTGTAAAAACACACAATTAACTCCAGGTAACAGATCTATTATGGTGTAAAATACAAGCTGTTTTTGTGTGGATGTAATAAGAACCTCCTCTTTTTCTGAGAAGAAATTTGTTCTCCTTAATTAATGAGACACATTTTACAAGAGCTGGAAGAATCCTCTTTATTGACAATAAAGTTGAGTATACAAACTTTTATTTTTTTAGTCAGTCTTTCCTTGTGAAAATAACAACCAGCGGAAGAAAAGCAGAAGTGAAATATTCAGGTTGTAAAGTTACTGAAAACAGTGACACAGTTGCATTGCAAAATTAAAACATGACACAAATGAGACCATCCAAGCACTAATATACATCGGCTACTACATGTCAAACACAGAAAAAGAAGAAAATCTAAAAACAAAAATGAGCAAATAAAAAAACCTATAAAAAGGCAAAAGAAGAACAAAGAAAAAGAATAAGAGGATAATTTAGAAAACAAAACAAATAAAAGATGTGTAGATAATTGAATATGATGGATTTACAGGTCTGCAGTAGGTTTTTAGGTAAAAAAAAACAACAATATGTTGGCAATGCTGCATTGGTATTCCTTACAAGTACATACATAAGTTCATAGAATTTTGTTTCATAATAAGCAAATCATGTTTAACAGGAATGGAAGAATCCTGAAACTGTTACAGTATAATCAGAGTTTAGTACAATATATGGTTTTGCGTTCATATTTTTTGACACAAATTATGTAAAGAAAGTGCTATTTTAACTGGAGATACATTTAACATACAGCTCAGTTGAGTACTCAAAAACATGAAGTTATATTACAACTTTACAAAAAAGAAAAAAAATGTAAAGATACTGATACCATGGCATTGGGAAAGAAAATTCTACATAGTTTCAAGCAAATCAAAAACAACATCCAAGTGCTGATATATTTTGGCTCCTGTGTCTTGTTTAATAAATGAAACAGAAAGTGCACTTATCATTATTCTTATATGATCAGATTTACACACTGAGTTCTATTTATTACATGTGCTACAATCCCCATAAGATAACACATTGGTTTAGGTGATCCAGTTTAAGGCATGTTTTAGCTATGTTTTCAAATAAGTGATGCATTACTGTAAGAATGTCTTCATTCCTTGTGTTGCCACAAAAACAAAAAGCATTTTGTGCCGTTTCTGTTTCTCTCATACTTATTGGCACGCAGTACGCAGCCACAGACTGACATAGCCCTACGTTTATTTTGTTTTTCATCGAGTTGATCAGATATTGATTGTCTTTCTACGTACTTCCAGCCCAGTGTAGTGCCAAAGCATGTAAATGATCTGAGGACAGTGTGTGAGTGTAATGGCTTGCCTCGCTTTGGCATGAAAAGTGCACAAGTGTATAAAGGTGCAGTACCAGCAGGGGTGATAATAATGAAGACAAAGGACAAATGTAGTATTAACAGCCAGAAAGTCTGCTGCAGCACCACCCAACCGGTTGGGAGGTTCACTTATAGGACCTTTACCAAGGGAAGCAGGGTTTGAGACGTCTAAGAAGCTAGCAGCCAAGAATGACAGTTTTAAAGACCGTTTATTTTCTGTGACGTTAGCTGAGTAAGGTTAGTTCACTGCTGAAGTCTCTAATCTATGAGAACATACGCTTCCGTCTGTGATGGAAGCTAAACCACAATCTTTTCCTAATCAAGTATTTTTTTGTGCCTTTATTTTGAAAGTGTACTGTAGTGTAGTGTGAAAGTTGCATGTTTGTTTTTGCTAACTTGACGACGGACCATGTTGTTTTCACGAGTGGTCAGGCTAAGTGTGACAGTGGCATGGTGAACCGGCGGGTCTCTAACTTGGTTTGTGATATTGCGCTGAAGCTTCTTGATCTGCCTCCTTGGATAAAATTGCTTATCCAGGAGAGTGTGGTGTCTCTCTGATGTCAACAGACCTCTCCACAGGGAGTCATGGATCTTCTTCCATGAGTCCATCTCTGAGCTCCAAAGTGCAGCTCTGGCTCTGATGAACTGTGAAAAGTAAGCTTGGCCGCCTTTGGCCAGACTGTAACTATCCTTACAGATGAAGAAGACATCCATGCCGAGAAAAAGAGCATTTAGCCTCATGAGATGTGCTATGCCTGTCTCACAAAGGGAAAGAGGGGTTTTGACTGCCTGAACGATATCTGGGATATCTGAGGCCACCTTGGGCACATCACGTAATGCCTTACATTTTGGCACTAAGACTCCGCCAACAATTGCCATCAGCTCTTCACTTTCCAATACCTTAGCAGCAGTGGCAGCGTCAACGAGTGAATCAATACCGTTTGCAACGGTACGTACTTTATTGAGCACCCGGCCTACTCCCATTGCCACACCTATCTTGCTGGCTTCTATTTTGGTCATTGGTTGACTGCTCACCTCCTCCAGACAATACTGGAGACTCTGCACATCCTCCATGAAACTCTGGAAGACCCCGTTGGCTCTCTGCTGTTGTGTGTGGTTTCCTCTCATCTCTGTGACGGTGGTGAACATTCTGTAGACTCCATTGGTAACTCCCAGCACTGTTCCACCTATTATCAGACCTAGAGACACTCCTGCGGTGACAGGAATTAATGCCAAACCAGCAGTGGAAAGCACACCTCCAACTGCCCCCACTGAGCTTCCTGCCACACTGGAGATCTTTGCCTCTTTGTTCATCTTGTCTAGCTGAACAGCGACCTCCTCCAGGTCTGTCAGAAACTGCAGCATCCTGGACTGTCGCTTGTTGAACGCACTGATGAAGCCAGAACAGGATACTTCCTGGAACAAGAACACCAGCCTATAGTTCTGGTCCATCCTGATGAAGAAAAAGAGGAAATGAATGGTTGGTAACCCAAAATGGAATCTGCAGGGAAGCATATTGTTTCTGCCTCTCAACTGTTCCAATGTGATATTATCACATTGTGTTATTAAGTTAACAAAACATACATGTGTTATACTTACCTGATTTTATCAAGCTGATTAATGTGACAAAGCATCCTTTGTATTTCATCTTTGGACAAATCCACATTGAGGTCCACCAGAGGTTTGATATTCATCCTCTGACGAAGGTCACTGATACAGCTGTTAAAGACAGTTACATTTAGTTTCTACTAAAAGATTTGTGGATTTTGTGCTTATCATTTTGAAGAAATGTTGCTTTACCTTTTCTCCAACTTCTCACAGATTTTGTGGGCGGTTTTTATGTATTTGTCCAGTTGGTACGACAGCACTTCCACATTCTGAAGTTTGGGGAGGAAAAAGACACTTGCATCTCTTTTAAACTCGAGGAGGAGAGGACAGATTAGTCGTGCAGCAGTGATGACCACCTGAACATGTCCAAGGCTGATCCCCTGAGGAAGGTGTAACACCTGATTCTCGTCCATGAACACATGAAGTGAGGTGACCGCCAGCTTCTCTACTGCCTCCAGGAAGTGGTGCAGCTCCACCAGACCTCCCAGAGTGACCTCCAACACAGCAGCTAGCTCCGTCTCCAGATCTGCACGGTTGTTTGTGAACATGCTCTTCATATACGCCCACATAACCTCAGTGTTTCTCTTTACATCTGAAACATGGCTAAAGATCATATTTATTTTATCAGCTCTGTCTTTGATGTCCACCAGATGGATCATTTCGATCTCCATCCTGAGCATCCATTCAGAGATCCTCTTACAGAATCCTCTCACTGTTTCGATGTGGACAAGTGTTTCTGTGGTGTAGCGGCACAAAGCCGCCTGCAGTTCCTTTCTGTAAGACAAAACAACATTGTATGTAGATCAATCTCTATCATGTTTTGACATGTTGACACCAATTCAAAAGATCCACTGAACTGCTGTTGTGGAGCTAGCAAAATTAGTTAAAACAGGAAAAAGTCATGCATACATTCATATATAAATCTCTATGGAGCAGAGAAACAGATACTCGTTTTACAATTGAATGTTAAATATCATGTTGTATAAGCCTCAATTCTTTGTTTATACGACTTGCACCTTTTGCTATTTTGTCTGCTTGTTTCCAGACTGTTTTCCGATAAACCCATTACACATACTCTGCTCGACACCAAACAGCAACAACAAAACCTTAGAATGTTCCTTTAGTGTTGCTTAAAGAAGTCTGCAGGGCTATAAATAGGACTTCTATGATATGAATTTTACAGATGTTGTATAACTGAAAAAACTGGTTCAGCTGCATAAACTTGAGCAAACATCTATCATCTCAAACCGCTTGCATTTCCTGTTTGGGTTTACCAGTGTTTCTTTGTCTGTTTGCAGGCTTCTTTTGGTGGCATTTGGAGGACAAAAGAAGATTTGAAGCCCTCAGTAGCCTACAATCCTTTTAAAACCAGACAATCCTTACTGTAACCCTGTGCAAATGACACGAATCGGGAAAACAGAGGGAAAATGTGCCTAATTTTAGATATTTGTTTGAGTCACAATGGGAAAAAAAAGTCTGGTGTAATTTTGTTATTGTCATGTGATTTTCATGTATCATTCTTCTTAATGTGACAGTCAGACCTCAATGCAATACTTAATTATTTTTAAATATGCTGTATCAAGTTTGATGTTAGAAATATAAAAAATATAGGATTTGAGAGTGATACCACCATGGTAGTGTTGTTTCTGGAATATCAAAATTAATGTTGCTTCAGAATCATTAATGTAACTGATCAGGGAAAGAAAACAAGCACACGGGAGAAATGAGCCTTTGATAAACATTGTGAAAGGGTCTATTTTGACCCAAACCCAAACCTTTTACTAAACCTAACCAGACAAGTCTAGAAATAGGTAAGCAATGTACCGCGAAGGACACAAAGCCTGGCTACGTCGAACATGCTTTGTTCTACACCCCTCTGATTCAGTTCAAATACTTATCTACCAAAGTAACAAATAAGGCTTACGAGGCCATGAGGCAGGAGACGGTCCAAACTAGAGAAGTTGTTCAAAACTGGCAAATACATCCAGGAAAGAGCAGATAAGAATCCAAAACTGGCAGAAGGTGAGACGGCAGGTAAAAACAGGCTCAAAAGTAATGGCATGCAAAAACATATGATCTATACGTAAGTTGTAGAACTGGTTAGACAAGGCTGGCGAGGGCGAGCGGAGAAGGCTAAAGTCACGTGACTGGTGGGAAAGGGTGTAATTATATAGCGGGAGGGAGTGGCTGGGTGTGGGAATGGGTCTGCTCGATTCCAGTGCACCATTGCGCTGCTTTCTGTCAGCCAGTAGTAGCCTCCCTAGTTGTGAAGTAATTGCCAGTGTCATGATCCGCAAAACTTGATACTTCCGATCCCAAATGTTTCTGTTTTGTGTGCTTTATCATTGACAGGAAGTAGCAGAAAGTAACCACGCTATCACCAGGATCTAGTTCAAATAATACCCGGATGATAGGAACGATTTCTTCCGCCTGTCACAGTCATATGCAAACTACGGCTCTTTGTGGCGCCACTGACAATGAGTTGATAATGATGATGACTCGTGTGTGGAGCTTTTTTCAGTTCTCAGAACAGCAACATTGCTCGATGTGACGTGTGAGGGAGGACTCTGCTGTGCTGTGGCAACACTACAAACCTTTTAGAGCATCTTATGTAGGGCCACAAGCTGTCTGGTACTTTCACTGACAAAGATCACGATGGGAAACATTAGAATGGAAAGAAGTAAAGAAATATTGCAGATGCGAGGGTGATAAACTGTCTGACTGTCTACAGAGGATCCCTGAATTATGAATTATTCAAATGCTTGTTAACATCAAACTTCTCTTTACAGGTAACATGGCAGGTAACTGTCAGCATATGAATCGTACACTTAAGCATGGTTTTCTTGTGAAAACCCTCAATACACACAAATATACAGACTTGTACACACAAATATACAGACTTATCTACCCCAAGGCCTAAACAACAGGAGAACACTTTTGGATGTCCACTATAGGGTGCTCTTTGTTCAACTAGAAACTAAATGGAAGATCGAAGCTGAAACTTAAGAATAAAATGAGCACTACCTGAAAATGTCAGCTAGAGAGCAGCAAGTGAACAGGAATCAGAGCAGCAGCAGCTGTGTCAGAACTGGAGTCTGTTTCTTCACTGACAGAGGAGCAAAGAGCGGCACAGAAGGCCTCTCTGGATGGAAAAGATTTTTGGGCTGACTTTAGTTTCATTAACAAACAGTTTTGCAAGATCGGGCGCTCTTCCTCTCTCCTGCTACATCATATATATGGGTCAGAGTTCAGTTTTAACATTAAAGCTTTGTTTCCTTGCTAATCTCTTAATCAGTGGGATTCACAAATGAAACTGTGTCTGATGTTTCCTAGACATTATAGTCTTTATATTTATTTGCCTTTAACACGTTTGGAGTTTAACAAGGACTGTCTATTGCAAGATTTAAGCTTTGGATCTGCATACATAAAGACAAAAAATAAGAAGTACGCTGTCTATGACTGATCAAACATCACTTCTTGAAACTTCAGTTGGTCTGCGGTCAGA